>CP139509.1:328961856-329083616 GCA_021014915.2 Artemisia tridentata subsp. tridentata
GTTTGTTTGATTTTATTTGCTTCCGTATGTATGTTTAATTTTTATTATTATTGATTCATGTTCGAAACTAAATTGTTAAAATGCTTTATCTTGTTTTTAACTTCGTCTTAACTACATATAAAGGTATTTTGCAAAAGTTAAGTGTAAGGGAAATCCAAATCGGTTTATTAGAACAAATGAACATGAATCATAACAATATTAAATTAACATACATATTAGTATTTGTTTGAGTCAAATGCTTGTATCGAGTCATAATGATATTTTGCAGGAATTCCAGGAAGTAAGGTAAAGGTTTTTCCAGAAATTTTCCGAAAACTTAACATGAGAATTCTGTCAGATCATTTCTGACGGCGTCAGGCCTTACAACCTGACGGCGTCAGGTTTTAATTTTCTGAAAATTTTTGAAAGTTTTGTTTTTCTTCCGGAATCATAAAAGTTTTTATTAAATCTCTAACTTATAAACTCCAGGAATCTGCAAAATAATCATTCCACAAGCATTATATCCTTATACAGATTTATCCCGCCGATGTTATGCAGGTTTTTCGTGTTTGTTTACTCAGGTTTAACAGGTTATTTTGGACAAGGAGATGTATGTGGAATCAAGCTTTTGGCGCTGCTTTAGTCTTGAAGTTTCAACATTACCTTGGAAGAAGATCTAACCATGTTACCCCTTTATCCACCGAGCGAATCAGGGGAGTATTTGATTTCATTCTTTTACCTTATTTACTTTTACATCTTGTTATTTGAACATTGGGGACAATGTTCATCTTAAGTGTAAGGGGGGGGGGGGGGGGTATAAGTACGGTACCTTAGAGAATACAATTGCACTTGATTTTTGTTTGTTTAATGGTAGATGTGTAATAAAACTGAGAGAAATACCTGTTAAGGCAATTTTAGTGCCAAATTTAAATTTTTTTACAACATATAGGAGTGAAACTTTGGTCTTAATGAGCGTCTCACGGATAGGAGTTATATGACTAGCACAAAACCGTACCACTAAAAAATTTTTCCACCCCCAAATATGTGAGGTTCGCCCCTAGAATTGGTAGGAAAAGCATTTATGCAATGATGTGTGTACCGGTAGCACTTAGATTCTAGAACTTGCGTTAGGACCATTCCGAGGCCACAAGTGAGACTACATTCGTGTAGTTAGATTTACTACATGATAAGAGGCATTAGGATTAACCCATTGTTTTACACCTGTGTTTTTGTTATAATTACATTGGCTACATTGGTCAAGTAATTCTCCCACACCCTTTGCGTTGTACTCATTTTTATTACACGATACCCCTAGTACACCCCTCAGAGCCTATCTTTTCGTTTCTAACTTTAAGCATTTTACTTAAAGTAAGAATTTGTTTACACCCCACTTAAATGTACACCCAAATCGCCTTAGCCTACCTTGTATGCACTCATCTTTAGTGTATTATTGTGACAACATTTGTTTAAACCCCAAGTTAATTATCTAATTGATTACATGGTTGCTAAGTCAAGTCATATCCTTGTACATATTGTTTTGGGACGATTGGGACTCATGGGTAAAAGTACTAGTGTAATGGAGTAATGGGGAAGAACAACATTATTACCCCCATATGTGCTAAATATTTTAAAAGTACTCCAAGTGTTTCGATTATCTTAATTCGAGTCATTAGAATAGTTATTTGTAAAGTTATGTAAAAGTTCAAGTGTAAGGGGAATGCAACGCCCCTACGATGTATTATTTTGGATGGTAGGGCAAGAGTGTATGAAATAAAAAAAAAAAATTGAAAAAATAAAGAAAAATACAAAAAAAATGAGAAAAAGAAAAGTAGAAAAAACATACGGACTACCATCCCGTTTCATTTTATGTTTATTTTATCTTTTTGTTATTTCTTTCATTAGCTTAAGTCGAGTCTAGTCTTGGCTTAGCAACGCCATATTGTACATGTAATTAATCAAGATCTTTAACTCGCCACCAGTAAAATATCCTTTATCCAACAAAACCGTGTTTATCATATCCCTACACCTAACGTTATAACCCGTTTAAAAGCCCTCTTTGATAGTTTATCTTAGGTGCTTACGCCTAGTGGAGGAGGTTTTTGATCCTTTCCCAAGCCTATGGTAATCTATTTGCTATGACAGGTAGTGAGAGATATTATTCATTTTCATTTATGAGATATACTTTTATGACACCTGAGAGATGTGAGTATCTAAACACTACTTGTGAGGTACTAGTGTGTAATCTCCGTGCTTATTATGATTAAAGTGGAACGACTATTTGTTGTAATTACTTTTATATTAGCGTTAAATGACCCCTAACTTGTATTTTGATTAGAATAAAAGCGCATTTGCTTGAGGACAAGCAAATCTCAAGTGTAAGGGTATTTGATGAAGCGAAAAGTGTACTGCTTTTAGGAGGTCATTTAAGCCCTAAATCGTATTTATTTGATCAAATATTGCCCTAAATCGTTCCTTTTGTCATTTTAGGTTCTTTAGAGAAGAAATCTGGAAAAGGATGCATTTTGGACCTTTTTGGAGCATAAAAGTGAAGAAAACGACAAAGTCTCAAAAATCTGCTGGAAAGTACCTGTGGCGGCGTCAAGAAGGTTGATGAACTCAAATAAGTACATTTTATTACTATCATTTATCCTATTAAATTGACTTGTTTTACTATATTATGTATGAGGATTGATACTTAATCGTTTACTTTTGTAATTCTCAGGTAAAAACAAGCATTTGGTGAAACTTAGCGATTTTGGACTAATAATGGAGCAAAACATGCATAAAGTAAAGAGTCTACTGAAATGAAGAAGATCAAGACTAATCTGCTCCAGATGCGCCGCATCTCACTCATGACATGCGCTGCATCTCTATCAAGATATCACCAGATACGATCCAAGATACAAGAGGACATGCGCCGCATCTAATCATGGAGTTACGCCGCATCTTCTGGCGGTGTACGAATATTCCTGAATATTATAATCTTGGACCCCACGCGAAGTTAAGTACATGCGCCGCATCTACTTAGTAGATGCGCCGCATCTTCCCTCAGACAGAAACTATAAATACCCCGTAGACCAGACGAATTAAAGAGTTCCGAACATTATAACCTAAGACCGAACAGGAGAAACCAAGGACGAATTCAGTCAAGGAGGCAGCACAAGACACACCCAAATCAAAGATACAAGAGCTGTAAGACGGTGCTGCATGTGTTTAATTCATTAAGTAGTTTTGTTTTATTGTGTTAGCAAACTTTAATTCATCAGGATTGGTGGCTTGTGTAATGTGACAACGAAAGATTGCACTCCCTTTAATACTTGCTTTCCCATCAATTAAAGTTTATATGTTGATGTCTTTGGTTACTACTTATTAGTGCATTGATAACCTCTGTGTTTATTAGTGGCTTGCGGGCATTTGACTGCGGGACATAATGTGGCTCCCACGGTTATTACTAAATTGATCACTTAGGAATAACTTTTAGACATAAGTAATCATTAAGGGTTTACTCGCCAATAAGAATAGGACCAACGAGAAAGGGTTAATTACATACACTTCATATAAAGCTATCAATAAAACAAGTGACAATCTACTTAATCATAAGGACAACCCTCTTATTGTCTCAAGTATCTATCTGTGTACGTGTGTGCTACTTGCTGATTCGTGCCTATTGGTTTATTTTATTATTTAATTGCAAACAAACCGTGCCAGTCTCTCAGGCTGAAACCCCCTTGCGTTAGGATATTAAAATACTGATTAGAATAACTAGATAATACGTTCCACTCTTAGTGATCGACACTCTACTTACCATTATATTCATACTGACCGGGTACACTGCTCGTTAAGTGTGTGTGTTATTGATAAGTCGGCTAAATATAAATTTAAAACTTGAGTAGGCATTAAAACTGCTAAACCGCAACGACACATCACGCGCATCAAGTTTTTGGCGCCGTTGCCGGGGAGTGAATTGTTATTATCTGTTAATTTGATTAGTATTTTAATTAGGTTTTTCTTTTTATTAGATTAATTGCATCATTGTATTATTTTGCATATTTGTTGTATTGTGTGTTAATTGTTTTCTTTTATTTTTGTGTGTTTTATTTTCGTTGTGTGTTTTTATTTGTTTTTATTTTTCGTGTTTTCTGTTCTTCTATCGTTGTACTGTGCTAAATCAAACGATATGGCGCATCTGACCTCTCAGATACGGCGTATTGCGTTTAATTTTTAAAAATACAACGCGTTTAATTAATTCGATACGACGCATCTTTTCCCCAAGATACGGCGTATCTGTTTTTTATACGAAATTTTTTTCAAAAAGCGATAAAGTAATACGACGCATCTGCTTTTGCAGATACGACGTATCTGTTTTTGATAAAAAAAAATAAATAATTTTTTTTTTCTAAACGTTAACGCCATACGACGCATCTGCTTTAGCAGATACGGCGTATCTATTATTTTAATTAAAAACAGTTTGCGAATTATTAAACAGATACGACGCATCGATCTATATCGATACGGCGCATCTTTCTGAATCAAAAATCTTGTATTTTGAAACATAACGAAAGTACGGCGCATTAACTTTTGTTAATACAACGAATATAATTTGATAAATATAGTTGATTTTTGATATTTACCTTGATCGGTCAGCTACTCTCGTGTGCAAGTTGTTTATTTTCAGGATAAATGATGACTCGAGCATCACCAAGAAAGATTACATTCTGAACCTAACCAAGAGACGCTAGCTGGAGTGATCAAACATAAGACGACAAGAGTAGAGGAAAACTCAGTACTGGTAACGTTGAACGTCTTATATTCTTGAAATAGAATTCCAGGTAAACTCTACGCTAATTCAACCTGCTCAAAGGAAAGTTCTCTACACTATGATCTCAGTTTTATTATCCATATTATACATCTGATTCAAATCGTAATCTTAATTTTGTATGCTCAAAAACGATATTTGTTCCTAACCTCGGAATAAATCCTTATCCACTAAACAATAAGATTACAATTATTAATGAAACGTTTATGCCTATTGCTCTTATTTTGAATTCATCTATATGGTGTGCCGTTTAACCCAAATTTGATGTATAAGGAACTGTGTTGCGGAGGCCAAGGTACGTTCTTCATTTAAATTTCGTTAACTAACATAGAGATACGGCGGATCTAAATATCCAAAGCGCCGTATCCCTGACCAACTAGGACTTATTGACTAGTCAACGAAATTAAATAGATACGGCGCATCCCTATTTTCTAATACGGCGCATCGTGTCGCCCTATAAATACGACGGGAATGCGCCGCATAAACACACACAGTTAAGAACTTTCACGCACTAAAATTATACTCGAATCCCGATCGTTCTTCTTTAATCCACCTTTAATCCGATCTAGAATCTTCCTCCTAATCATCAAATTAAGGTAATTACTCCATTTCGATTTAATCTTGATTAATACGAAAATTAGGGTTTATATGATTGAATCGATTCGTGCTTAAATGATATAGATATATGATTAAGACTTGCTCTAGATGGTTTCCCCCATATTTAATTTGCATAAATAATTGAACTTATAACCTAATTTGATCTAACCGAAAATTTAGGTTTTGGGTTCGATTTTGAATATTTAGCGGGAAGGCGAATTAGTAGTGGTGGAATGAGATATTAGAACTGATATAAGGAGAATATGATACTGTGATATTTAGTGGTAGTTTACGTCACGGATACGGATTCTTGAAAAACGTGCCTGACCCTTTATTTTATACTGATATGCTTTTAGATGCGGCGCATCTAGGTTGATTAATGCGGCGTAACGACCTATTTCAAAATTGATAAAATTCTAGATACGCCGTATTGATTAATCTAGATACGACGCATCACCATACGCCGTATCTATTGTCTTGCACCGCATCTCTTATACTTTATATAGATACGCCGCACTGATTAAATCAGATGCGCCGTATCTACCTTATTTGCAGACTGTTTACTGACTGTGAATATCTATTTCAGATGGCATTACCAGAGGTCACACTTAGGCATCAGTGGCTACAATTTGAGAACATGGGACTAACTCCTGCCACTCTGGAAGATTACTTGCGTAGGCTTGACTCGATTTACTTCAAGAAAATATTCAGAGTCCAGGTTTTGAGTTTTGATGATGTAGGGTTGATTGGTGGTGGACATGCAGCTGAGAGTTTACAGCATCGGATGGAGATGGTAGTTGCTGGAGACGATGAGGAGGTGGTGTTTAGGTCTAGTGCTTGGGAGAGACTATTTAGGATTGACGAGCCTCTGATTAGGGAGCTCATGCTGGAGTTCTTTAGCACGATTCATTACAGGGAGACGGATTTGGAGATTGATACAGCTGACACTCTGGTATTCAGGTTAGGAGGTGTGCATAGGCAGATGTCGATGAGGCAGTTTATTTTGGCCATGGGGCTACACACTGAGGAGGAGCTTGGATCTGCTGGGTTTGCCAGGTATTGGGCTGAGAGTTTACGGGTTGTCCCTGACAGAGGATTATTCAGTGATTACTGGGACTGGATTTCTTCATTGGGTGATATTACTACTTCCACCCCTTCATATACTTTGATCAGGGAGCCGATGAGGAGGCTGTGCCACAGGCTGATTGCACTTACTATTGCTGGGAGAGGTCAGTCACCTGAAAAGGTGACTACTCTGGACCTCTTCCTCCTTAGGAGTATGGATGAGGGGTTGTTGGTGAACATCCCCCACTTTTTAGCGCACTACCTCCACCGATCTGCTGCAGGGAGAGATCGGAGGAGCCAGATGACTGGCGGGCATTTTGTTTCGAGGCTGGCCCGCCATTTTGGAGTTATTGGAGCAGAGATCCCAGCGGGGCTGGAGGTTATTGTGGCCCGTCTCCCGGTTATCGATAGGGACTATTTGGTTAGACTCGGGATCTGCCAGGTGGCTGCGGGAGGCCACTTTTGGGCAGCATTAGGGCCCGCCAGAGCTGCAGGGCCAGAGGCGGAGCAGGGAGGACCTCAGGGACCTCCGGCTGCTGCTCCTGCCGACGAGGAGGTGCCACAGGCACCAGTACCCCCACGCACCATTGGTCAGAGACTTGAGGCAGTCGAGGGAGAGTTGGGAGCCCTGAGGAGGGACTCTGAGTGGGTGGTTAGGAGTGTGAGCAGACTTTTAGAGCATCAGGGTATTACCCACACCCGTCCAGATGGTACTGAGGTTGCGGGAGTGACACGTGCATACGAGCGCAGAGTCCGCCAGAGGACTGATGGAGCCAGCACTTTCGGGACCCATCCAGACGACCTTGCTCACCCATGATCTTACTCTCTTGATTTTACAGACATTGTTCCACACATTATTATTATTTTTTGGATTGTACTGATCACTATTCTCATGTATATATTTAATGTTTCAGTTTATATTTCTTGTTATATCTGATGAAGACTGGCATTAAGTTCAGCATGAGAGTACGAGAGGACGTGAGAGATTAAACCGTGGAACGAGTCATTTTACAACAGACTGTTAACAGTCTGTTTGGTATCTACATGCGCCGCATCTGGTTAACAGATGCGACGCATCCTATCCTTTATTTTGTTTTATTTTTGTTTCAGGCCCGCATGAGGATACGGCGCATCTCCATCCTGAGATGCGACGCATCTCCTGCAATGGTCATATCTTATTTTATTTTTCTGCATTTTTATTTTCGACTTTAAAACTATTTATCAGTTTATTTTTAATGCGGCGCATCCCTGGTTAAGGATGCGGCGCATCTTTATTCTGATCCGTATTTATTCCAGGCTCGATACGGCGTATCTTCTTCCATAAGATACGGCGCATCGACTGACCTGATGATTTTCAGTTTTAATTTTTAAGTTTTATTTTTATCTAACTACTAATGTATTATGCAAGTTGAACCTTTCTTATCTTAGGTGTGTCTTAAAGTGTTGGTGGTATTATAGTTTCCTGGATTTCCTGTGGATACATCAAGTATGAAGCTTTAACGTTCTAATCCACAAGAAGTTGATTTTTGCTCTTATCTAAAGGAGGATCATACCGAGCAAATCTCAGGGGAGTTTTTCTGTTCTAATTCTTTTAATTTTCCAGTTTTTAACCTTTTATACAAACAACGAGGACGTTGTTTAACTTAAGTGGGGGGATTGGAGAATTAGAACACTTAACAATTACTTGTCCTAAACTTTTTCAAAAATTATGCTTAAAATGTGCTTAATATATCAAACTTAAAATTTTTTTTAGCATGTTTTTGTTTAAGATCTAAGTTGCATAACTGCACACATGACGTTATTTTCAAAAATTGTGATTTTTCAAAATTCACAAATCTATGAGTGTGCCGGTGACTTGTAAACTTTAGAACTTGGCTTGTATACTATTCGAGACCACCATAATGAGTATTATTTATATAATTGGAATGACTTGTCTAAATTGGTAAAATTCTAGGATTACACCCAAATGGCCTTTATTATGTTATGTGTTATTAACTAACTACACTGGTTAGTTAACCCCCGTATAAACCCTTTTGTTACTCTCATTTTTAGAGTAAGATACCCCTAGAAAAACACTCAGAGCCATTCCTTTCGTTTCTTACACCTATGTTTAAAATGTTTCGTTACACCCTTACACCTTAGCCTACCCTGTAGATTAGAATCCGTGGTTGGTTAATTGATATAGGCAAAGTGTGTTTCCTTACATTACCTGTGTTCGCGTGCGTAATTCATTATCTTTGGTTAGGTCGGGAAATTGCACAATGCAATTGGAGTGAAAGTAAATATTGTATATCTTTGAGTTTATTTTTCGTGTGTTTACTACTTTCACTATTACCGTTATTTCTGAAAGTATGAAAAGTATGAAAAAATTATCCGGAAAGAAAGTTATAGTGATGTGGTGAAATTTTACACATCTTTTGTTAAAAAAAAAAAAAAAAAAAAAAAAAAAAAAATCGAAAAAATAAGAAAAGAAAAAGAAAGAAAGAAAAGTTGGAAGTTTGTTTTAACCAATTTATGTAAAGTTATGTAAGTGGTCGATATCACCACTATTTGTTGTACTATATTTATGGATTGAATGGGAATTGGCAGTTATGGGAACGCCAATTAAGGTTTATTCTTTGATTAAGATCTTGTTGAGTATAATTCGTGTCTACCTAAAGCGTGTGTTTCAAGTGTTAAAGCGTGAGTTATTCGATGATATGAGTCTTATTCATGGGATGGTTGGGATAGTGATTAACCACACTTAGGATTTTAATTTATTTGTTTTGTTCATTTTTCATTTGACACCAATTTATATCCCAAATGTTATCCATGCCCTTCATTATTCTTTATCCAACCAAACCTTTGATTTATTGAGATTAGGGATTTGAGCAATCTTAAGTATCGTAGTCGTGGATTCGGCTATGTATTTATGATTTTGTCGCCCTTTTTGATATATTATTATTGGTGAAGTTTGGACCTATCTTTAGCCTATTCGAGTTAAGGATTTGAGCAATTGCAAGTATCGTGTTCGTGGATTCGATCATGTATTTGTGATTTTGTCGCCTTTTCTGGAATTTGAGATCGATAGTGAAAGAGAATAATTAACCCTTATACCTACAAACCCTTTTTACCGCTTTAGACTTGTTATTCCTTAGCTTTAGTGGAGGAGATGTGTATACTTGCCAAGCTTATGATAGAATATTCGTCACGACTGGACAGTTAAACGATTAGATTTGCTTTTATCAAATTATTTTATTTTACTTCTAATTCGTTAAGTGTTTAGTTGTGTGATTATGAAATAAACGAATACATGCTTAAATATAAAAATAAATCCTAACATCTTTTAGGATACATTTTCATAAGAGAAATTCTAAGGTTTACTTGGGGACAAGTAAAGTTCAAGTGGGGGGATATTTGATGAACTCAAATAAGTACATTTTATTACTATCATTTATCCTATTAAATTGACTTGTTTTACTATATTATGTATGAGGATTGATACTTAATCGTTTACTTTTGTAATTCTCAGGTAAAAACAAGCATTTGGTGAAACTTAGCGATTTTGGACTAATAATGGAGCAAAACATGCATAAAGTAAAGAGTCTACTGAAATGAAGAAGATCAAGACTAATCTGCTCCAGATGCGCCGCATCTCACTCATGACATGCGCCGCATCTCTATCAAGATATCACCAGATACGATCCAAGATACAAGAGGACATGCGCCGCATCTAATCATGGAGTTACGCCGCATCTTCTGGCGGTGTACGAATATTCCTGAATATTATAATCTTGGACCCCACGCGAAGTTAAGTACATGCGCCGCATCTACTTAGTAGATGCGCCGCATCTTCCCTCAGACAGAAACTATAAATACCCCGTAGACCAGACGAATTAAAGAGTTCCGAACATTATAACCTAAGACCGAACAGGAGAAACCAAGGACGAATTCAGTCAAGGAGGCAGCACAAGACACACCCAAATCAAAGATACAAAAGCTGTAAGAAGGTGCTGCATGTGTTTAATTCATTAAGTAGTTTTGTTTTATTGTGTTAGCAAACTTTAATTCATCAGGATTGGTGGCTTGTGTAATGTGACAACGAAAGATTGCACTCCCTTTAATACTTGCTTTCCCATCAATTAAAGTTTATATGTTGATGTCTTTGGTTACTACTTATTAGTGCATTGATAACCTCTGTGTTTATTAGTGGCTTGCGGGCATTTGACTGCGGGACATAATGTGGCTCCCACGGTTATTACTAAATTGATCACTTAGGAATAACTTTTAGACATAAGTAATCATTAAGGGTTTACTCGCCGATAAGAATAGGACCAACGAGAAAGGGTTAATTACATACACTTCATATAAAGCTATCAATAAAACAAGTGACAATCTACTTAATCATAAGGACAGCCCTCTTATTGTCTCAAGTATCTATCTGTGTACGTGTGTGCTACTTGCTGATTCGTGCCTATTGGTTTATTTTATTATTTAATTGCAAACAAACCGTGCCAGTCTCTCAGGCTGAAACCCCCTTGCGTTAGGATATTAAAATACTGATTAGAATAACTAGATAATACGTTCCACTCTTAGTGATCGACACTCTACTTACCATTATATTCATACTGACCGGGTACACTGCTCGTTAAGTGTGTGTGTTATTGATAAGTCGGCTAAATATAAATTTAAAACTTGAGTAGGCATTAAAACTGCTAAACCGCAACGACACATCACGCGCATCAAAGGTCGTCAAGCCTTGATAAGCCAGAGAGAATTTTGGAAGATTAAAGGGGGACGGCGTCAAGAAGGCCATCAAGAAACCCTAACCGCGGCGAGGTGACGGCGTCAAGCTCTATAACGTGACGCCGTCAGATCTGTTTTCCTATATATACTTTCATAATTTTTAGTCATTAGTGTGCAACTTTGTGAGGAGAAACCCTAGACGATTTTTCTGCCATTTTTAAGGGTTTTATACCCTTGGATCTCCCATGTTCAATTGAAGATAAGTAATCAATTAATCATTCAATATGTCTATGTGTTGTTTGATTATATCTTGTTCTTGTCTTTTATTTAACATGCTAGGCTAGATTTATCTTGTGTTTGCTTAGATCTAATGAAACCTAACTATTGATTATTAGTTGTTGGTGTGTTATTAATTGTATTGGATGATTGTTTATCGATGTTAGGCTTAAGAAAACTGGCTAACCTCCTATACGGTAACTTGCTTGAACGTCTTAAGAAACATGAACCAATGCGTACTAAGGTTTTTGTGGTTGTATTTAATGCATGAGCGAATTCTAGTGATCCCATGTTAGGAGCTTCTTAGCCGGCTCGACATAGGAGTGAAGTAGGAGCTTGTAGAGTTGGGGAAGTACGTACGCCACCCCATGATTGGTATTAAGGAATACACCCATCATCCACGCAATTAATACACACTAATCAACCGGTAAAAGATAGTTAGGGAGTAAGGAAATCTAAGTAAACACATTTCTCTCCATATAAGTTCCACAACCTTTTTATTTTCAGTTATTTTATTTTATTTGCAATTGTAGTTAATTGGGTTAGTTGACTAGCAACTAATTCCGCCCACTCCTTCAAACCCGAGATTTTACTTGCTTTCATAAAAATATAAAATACAAAAAGAATCTTCCCTCACCCTTAGACCTATTAGAGTAGTTTTTCAATCCTAACGACACTATTCCCCTAGAGAACGATCAATCCCCTGGTACTTGCCACTTCACTATACTACATCGGTCAGGTACACTGCCTGGTGGGGATTGCAAGCCTCTTGAGATCCCTCGAGAGGTAAAACCTGTTGTAAGGTCGTAAAACCACACATCAACCAACCACTCAACAGCTACGGTCTGCATACTCTGCTAATGAGCTCGGAATTGGATATGCGTATAACAACAGCCGTGAGGGCTGTTGGGAATTAAATGTTCTGAAGATTAGTATTGGGAATTAAACGTTTACAAGGTTAAGTTCTGCTCAAAGAAATATACTAAGTATCATTCTACTGCTAGTGTATTTCATTGTACTGCTAGTGTTAGAGATTCTGCTGCCGCAAGCATTCTACTGCTAGGACAACAGATATTGCTGTTGAAGAGATAAGTGTCGTGCATTCTACTGCTGTATGGATAAGTATACAAAGATATTTTGTGTATAAAAGTCAAAGATATACGGTAGATAATATCTTTGATAGATGTTCAGTCAACAAGTTGTGTACACAGATACAAGTTGTATCTTAAGGACTAACACACTCAAGCAAAGCAAGTAGTTTGACAAGACTTATCATTTATTGTAAAGATCTCCTTAGTTGTATAAAAGGAAGATCGTAGCTTAGTTACAAAGCGTCGATGTGTGAATTTGTGCTTAATGTAACTATTAGAAAAACTAACAAAAGTTGATAGAAAAAAAAAAACAGAAAATAGTTTTTCTTTGTAATAGAGATTCAAGGTTTTCTAACCCTAGTGATAGTGAAGATCACTCGTATTATTCTCAATAATATTGAATCGTTTGGTGTTAACATTCATTGTTCATTATCAAATTCAACAACCACCACTGTTCCATTTCCAATAATCAATAACCTTCTAAGTGTGGTTAAGTAGATTCCACATACTTAATCATATTCACTCAAAGTATCACATACACTCGTTATAAAGGACTAACATCCTATTAAGTGTATCGCGCATCCTCTCAATTGGTATCAGAGCAAGGCTGATATCTTTGATTTAGAAGAAGAAGAAGAAGAAATGGACGTTGAATCTATTCAGACAAATGTTGCTGCAAAATTACCCATGCTCAAACAGAATGAGTTTGAGATGTGGAGGCTGAGGATAGAGCAGTATTTCCAAGTGCAAGACTATGCACTTTGGGAAATTATTAAAGATGAAAACTCTTATCAGCCTACAAGCACTACATCAACAGTTGAGGGCAAAGTGGTGACAACTCTACAGATCCTCCCAACATCTGCAGAAGACAGAATAAAGAAGAAAAATGACCTAAAGTCCAGAAATATGCTGATGATGACCATTCCTAATGATCAACTTTTAAACTTCAGCAAATTCAAAGATGCCAAGTCATTATTTGAAGCCATTGTTGCCAGGTATGGTAGAAATGAAGCCACCAAGAAAACTCACAAGACTCTGCTCAAGCAGCAGTTTGAAAACTTCTCCTCAACCAACAATGAATCTCTTGACCACATGTTTAACAGGCTTCAGAATATTGTGAGCCAACTTGCTATTCTTGGGGTTGAAATACGTCAAGAAGATTTAAACTCAAAATTTCTGATAAGCTTACCAGAAGAGTGGGCTATACATGTTGTTGTCTGGAAGAACAAGCCAGACCTTGACACCATGGAACTAATAGACTTGTATAACAACTTCAAAATTGTTGAACAAGATTTGAAGAAAACTGGAGGTACTAGTTCTAATACTGGGAACATGGCATTTATGTCATCTCCTAGTACCTCAAATCCAAGTGAAGAGGTTAAGGTTGTTGATGGTGTTGGTGCTGCTAGTTCATCAAGCAGTACCATGGGTATTTTGGATGCGAAGACTTGTTGTACTTTCCTCACAAGTCAAAATGATGGGTCCATGCTCACTTATGAAGACCTCCAAGAGATCAATGATGATGATCTGGAGGAAATGGACCTAAAATAGCAAATTTCTCTTCTTAGCATGAGGGCTAAGAAGTTCTATCAAAGGACGGGGAAGAAGCTCACAATCAGCAACAATGATACTGCTGGTTTTGACAAGTCAAAGATAGAATGCTATAACTGCCACATGATGGGGCACTTCTCAAGAGAATGTAGAAGACCAAGGCAGCAAGATAGCAAGAATAGAGGTTTTGGAAGCAAATCCAAATCAGGGGAGGTTTCTGAGCCAAACTCAAAAGCTATGGTAGCTATTGATGGATTAGGTTTTGATTAGAGTTTCATGGCAGATGAAGAAGAAGCTTCTTCACAGATGGCACTCATGGCTTTCTCTACTGAGGTACAAAATCATAAAGTTTGTTCTAATACTTGCACAACTCTTAAAGAACTACAAACTTTAATCAAACATTATGATGACCAAAAGAAAGTCCTAAGCAGAACTCAACAAGACTTAGTAGATTATAAGTGTGGTTTAGAATCCCTAGAGAAGCAGATCATTCACTACAAACAAAATGAATTTGCTTTTTCTGATGACAAAGCTCTTCTTAGACAGGACATATTCTTTAGAGATGCTGAAATTAAGCTTTTGAGAGATGCTTATGATAGGATCAAAAAGGAAAATGGAAATATTCACTTGACTGTAGAAACACTAGAACATGCTTCTAGAGGTGTAACCAACATGATTGAATGTCAAGTGATTAATAGAGCCAAGTCAGGGTTAGGATACAATGCTGTCCCACCCCCTTACAGAGGAATTCCTGTTCCCCCAGGGATAAACATAGAGAATTCAGGAGTAGCTGAATTTCAACAACCTAAGCTACAATATGGTGTTCAGCCAAAAACAAAGTTAGTTGTTGATGAACCTAAGAAAGTAAGTGAAAGTTTAAGTAAAACTTCACTTCCTGAGGACAAGGTGTCCTTTGATAGAAGATCAGATAGAGTAGTCATTGAAGACTGGATATCTGATGATGATGAAGAAGAACAGGTTATGTCTAAACCTGAAGTGGTTAAGAAAGCAGGAACAAGTGTTTCTAAGATAGTCATACATGATACTAATAGGCCTAAAATCAATGTTAAACATGCTAGGCAACCAGTTAGGTATTGTAAGCAATACAGAACCACAAAAAAGCCTAAAGGCAACCAAAGGAATTGGAATGGCCTTAAGTCTCACCAATTAGGTGATGAATTTGACTTCTATAACAAAGTTTGTTTCATTTGTGGAGAATTTGACCATCTTGCAGCTTTCTGCAACCAAAGGGTATCTGGGTATACAAACAATAGGGTGAATTTAAAAAGGCATACTCCTAAAAGTCACTCTAAATATACAAGAACCACACCTAGAGCAGTTTCATTAAAGTCTGGACCAAAAGCAGTTTCTACAGCTAGACCAAAAGTTTCTACTGCTCGCCAAGCAGTTTCTACTGCCAAACCTTTTTACTCTGTTTACCCTAAACCAGCAGTACAAAGTGCAAAAACAACTTTCAAACATGCACAAACAACTGCTAAGAGACCTTTTCCAACAAAAGCAGTTTCACTAAAACAAATTTGGAAACCTAAGGGTTCTACTGCTAGGGAAAAGAAGGCCAATGCTGTCAAGGCCTCAGCATGTTGGATTTGGAAACCTCTTAAATCCAATGGTGCATCAACTGTTCTCAAGAGATTTAATTACATTTATGCACATGGCAAATCCAAGTCAGTTATGGCTTGGGTTCCCCAAGGAAACTAATTTCCTTATTTGTGTGCAGGAACATTCACCAACAGATCATGAAGATCAAGGCTATTCAGATAGTGGGTGTTCAAGGCACATGACAGGCAACATTTCTTATCTTTCCAACTTTCAATCATTAGATGGTGGATATGTTACCTTTGGAGGAGGTATTGGTGGCAAGATTACTGGTAAATGTACTCTTAAAACTGGTAAATTAGATTTTAAAGATGTGTACTATGTGCAAGAGCTTAAGTATAATCTTTTTAGTGTCTCACAAATGTGTGATAAAAAGAACAAAGTTCTTTTACTGATACAGAATGTCTTGTACTTTCTTCTAATTTTAAGATGCCTGATGAAAGTCAAGTACTTCTTAAAATTCCAAGAAAGGGCAACATGTACAGTGTTGATATGAAGAAAATTGTTCCTAACGAGGCACTTACTTGTCGAGTTGCAAAGGCCACATTGGATGAATCTATAATATGGCATAGGAGGCTTGGTCACATTAACTTCAAAACCATAAATAAAATTGTTAAGAATGGTTTGGTAAGAGGTTTACCTAAAAAACGATTTAAAAATGACCAAACATGCATTGCTTGTCTTAAAGGCAAACAACACAAAGCCACTTCTAAGCCTAAATTTTTTTAACTCTATTGATCAATCATTGTTCATGCTTCATATGGACTTATTTGGAACTACTCCTGTTAGTAGTATGACGCATAAAAGATATTGTCTAGTTGTTACTGATGACTATAGTAGATTTACATGGGTTTTCTTTTTAAGTTCTAAGGATGAGACTTCTAGCATTCTTAAAACATTCATTACAGAGATAGAAAACCTAGTAAGCAAGAAAGTAAAAGTCATTAGATGTGATAATGGGACAGAGTTTAAGAATAGAGTTATGGATGACTTCTGCAAGTAAAAAGGTATTAGGAGAGAATTTAGTGTAGCTAGAACTCCTCAGCAAAATGGAGTAGCTGAGAGGAGAAATAGAACTCTTATAGAAGCTGCTAGAACCATGTTAGCCGACTCAAAGTTGCCTATCACTTTTTGGTCTGAAGTAGTTAATACTGCTTGCTATGTCCAGAATAGGGTTTTGGTTGTCAAATCTCACAATAAGACATCATATGAACTTTTTAGAGGTAGAACTCCTGTAATAGGATTTCTTAGACTTTTTGGATGTCATGTGACAATTCTGAATACCTTAGACCATCTAGGAAAGTTTGATGGTAAAGCAGATAAAGGATTCTTAGTTGGATATTCTCTTAATAGCAAAGCTTTTAGAGTATACAACTCAAGAACTAGAAGAGTAGAGGAAAACCTGCATGTGGAATTTTTAGAGAATAAATCCAATGTAGCAGGTCAAGGTCCTAATTGGCTATTTGATCTTGAGACACTAACCCATTCTATGAATTATGTGCCTGTTGTTGTTGAAACTAATGAATTTTCAGGTTCAAAAGAAGATGAAACGACAAATGAGGCAGGGTAAGACAAAAAGAAAGATCAAGATTCTGTATGGATGCCAATAAGTACAAGTGTGGCTTCAACTTCAAAAATTAATGAACCTTCTTCTGATTAAGCTAAAGAAGGGATTAAAGATGAAAACAAGGACGATGGAACAAAGGAACAGGAGAATGTTTCTACTGATGATAGTACTGCTGAGACAGAGCATTCTACTGCTAGGCTTAATTTTTCTACTGCTGAGCCAAATGTTTCTACTGCTGGCCCATCAGAACCAAATGAAGCAGAATTCTCAGAAGAAGAGGTGGATTTCAACAATCTCCCACCTAACTATCAAGTTCCTTCTACACCACACACAATGATTCACAAAGTCCACTCCCTGGACAATGTGATTGGAGATGTACAATCAGGGGTGAAGACAAGGCAACAACTGATGTCTTCAGACCAACAAGGGCTTCTTGATGCCCTTTATGATTCAAAGCAGCATGAGTTTTTAAACTCTTTCTTGTTTGTATGTTTTCTATCACAAGCAGAGCCAAAGAATGTTCTTAAAGCCCTAGATGATTCAAGCTGGGTAGAAGCTATGCAAGAAGAGCTTCTTCAGTTCAAGATTCAGAAGGTATGGGTGCTAGTTGATTTACCCAAGGGTGTAAGGGTAATTGGCACTAGATGGGTTTTCAGAAATAAAAGGGATGAAAGGGGCATAGTGATTAGGAATAAGGCTAGATTAGTAGCCCAAGGGTACACAAAAGAAGAAGGGATAGACTATGAAGAAGTTTTTGCTCTAGTAGCAAGGATTGAAGCCATTAGGTTATTTTTGGCTTATGCTTCATTTATGGGCTTCACAGTTTATCAAATAGATGTAAAGAGTGCATTTTTATATGGTACTATTGAAGAGGAGGTATATGTCTCAAAACCTCCAGGGTTTACTGACCCAGATCATCCAGACAAAGTGTACAAAGTAGTTACGGCTCTTTATGGCCTTCATCAGGCACCAAGGGCATGGTATAAAACACTGGCTTCCTACTTAATAGAAAATGGATTTCAAAGAGGCAAGATTGATCAGACATTATTCATCAAGAAGCACAAGAATGATCTTTTGCTAGTTCAGGTGTATGTAGATGATATCATCTTTGGATCTACAAGGAAGGAGATGTGTTTGGAGTTTGAGAAACTTATGCATGATAAGTTTCAGATGAGTTCCATAGGGGAACTTACATTCTTTTTGGGTCTGCAAGTTAAGCAATCAAGTGAAGACATATTTATCAGCCAAGATAAATATGTTGCAGAGATTCTTAGAAAATTTCAATTTGCTGATTCAAAAGTGGCAAGCACACCAATGGACTCTGAGAAGCCACTTCTTAAAGATTTAGATGGAGAAACTGTAGATGTACACACATACAGATCTATGATAGGCTCTTTGATGTATCTCACATCATCAAGACCTGATATCATGTTCTCTGTTTGTGCTTGTGCAAAATTTCAAGTAACTCCAAAGGTTTCTCACCTCACAGCTGTCAAGAGGATTTTTAGATATCTCAAGGGTCAACCTAGGTTGGGTCTATGGTATTCTAGAGAATCACCTTTTGACTTGGTAGCATTTTCAGACAGTGATTATGCAGGTGCTAGCTTGGACAGAAAGTCAACAACTAGAGGATGTCAATTCCTTGGGTGTAGACTTATCTCATGGCAGTGTAAGAAGCAAACAATTGTGGCTACTTCAACAACTAAAGCTGAATATGTAGCTGCTGCAAGTTGCTGTGGTCAAGTCCTGTAGCTTCAAAACTAACTTCTTGACTATGGGTACAATTTCATGAACACTGCCATACATATTGATAATAGTAGTACAATTTGCATAATTAAAAATCTAGTGCAACACTCTAAAATAAAACATATTGAAATTAGACATCATTTTTTAGAGACTGCAATGAGAAAAAGTTGATTCAAGTTCTTAAAATTGATTCTGATCACAAATTTCCAGATCTTCTCACAAAACCTTTTGATGTTGGAAGGTTTCAGAACTTGGTAGCAAGTATTGGGATGCTTAATCCTCAATGATTTAAAACTCTGTGTTTTTGTATATAAATTTTTGTTTGTACTGCTAGCATCGTTAATTACTATTGTTACTGAAAAATTTGTACTGCTAGTACAAATTTTGTTTGTTAAGTTCATACTGTTAGTCATATGATTCTACTGATATGAGACACATGTTTTGGCATTTTGTTTCTTGGTTTTGGACTAACAATTTCAGGTATGAACATTTGAACACAAAGGAAGTTTCAAGTGAAATGGAAGCAGCAGAATGATTATCTTAGTTGCTAACATAATAGGTTTATGATGGAATGAGTTTGGGAATTTATTAACAAAGATTTACATCTAAGTTGATAAATGCTTTAAAACTTATTTCTTGAAATCTGATTATGATGTTTCACATTGACTTGATGGCTCTGTTGGTCAGATAGTAACTGACTCAACTCACTTTCTATCATTTTATACTTTAATTAGTATAATGAGCAAGTCTAAGGACATCTGATAGAAAGAACAGCGAACAAATGTGCATCTAACACTTTTGTTAGAAGACACTATTGTCACGAGCTGGAAAACCTGTCAAGAAAGCCCTTTGAATGGGTTTATCTTTACACAGGCAGTTATTTATAACTGTAAATATTGGTTCTCACACAACCAGAGGTTAATTTAAACCAAATTCTTGATTAAGTGTCTGTTACACACTTAATCCCTTCAAAATGGTTGTAAGCAGTTGTAACACCCCGACCCGACAAGGGTAAAGATGTCACAAGAATGGTTTCATATCAGAACAAACACAAGCATATAACATAAATAATACAATAGAATTTCAAGGGTTACAATGGAAAATATGAAACTACAAGGTTATAATACAATAATTTCTAAATCTAATTATAAATTCTTCTAGTCATCTTCAATAGCTAGTAAGGTCTTCTAAGTCCAAGGTACTCTCCACTCATACCCAGCTTCCAAACTAAAACTTGCCGCAGGAAAAGAAATGCGGCTGAGCTATGAAAGCTCAGTGAACAGATATAAAGGTAACAAAGCAGTAATAAAGGGATAGTGAGGTAAGCGAAATAATGCAAGGTATAACAAGAGTTAGGAAAGAAAGAAAAATAAAAGGTTATGCAGATATATCAAGAGTTAAGAAGTAGTTACAATAGATAAGAGAAAAGGGGACAATAATCCCAACCCGAGCCCAAGTCATATCAAGTCAAGTCAAGTATCAAGTCAAGTATGTATCCGGAGGGGTGACCTCGGAATACTAAGTACAAGGTTATAAGGTAAAGGAAACAATAATCCACTACGAGCCCAAATCAAATATCAAATAGCAAGGTGTACGGAGGGGAGTCCTCGGTACCAAGTACAAGGTGAGGGGATACCTCCAAGGGGTGGAGTAGCTAGCTCCCAAGATGTGAAAGACGTGTATCGCACACACCCATCAGTCACCAAGTATAACAAGTAACAAGTCAAGTCAAGTCAAATCTAGGATGCATCCATACGCCCCAGTAGGCCACAATGTCTTCCTCTACGTAACAAGTCAAGTATAGTGTCAGGGACGGGACAGGTCATCACTCTCCTGCCCTAGAGTCATGCCATCGGTGCATCAATGACATGGACATGAAACCCTCATGCCTAGTTATGGATCGTAATCTCAAACTGTGGGTCAAGGGTCAAGTATCAAGTATCAAGTTCAAGTTCAAGTTCCATATCAAGTTGTTCAAGTCAAGTTTCCCATTTCAAGTGGTTCAAGTCAAGTTTCCAATTCAAGTGTATCAAGGTTCAAGTCAAGTTTCCAATTCAAGTATATCAAGGTTCAAGTCAAGGTTTAAGACAAGAGATCATAGCAAAGGTTCGATTTAAAAATTCATTTAAAAGAAATCCTTTAATAATGGTTTTAGTAAAAATGATCTTTCAAAAATAGTTTTCATAAAAATGGTCTTTCAAAACGGTTTTCATAAAGATAGTCCTTAAAAGTTATTTTCATAAAACTTTAGTAAAATTACATCATCGTTTTAAAATAGCTTTTCTCAAAACATTTTCATATATAATTAAGAAAGTTTACGCATTTAGTTATAATATCAAGTAAAGCTTCAAGGTATCCAAGGGTTCGAATATTCATGTCAAAGGGTGATGAATGAAGTATATCAAGTATCATGGAAAGGTTCAAAACAAGAAATCAAGGCAAGCGTTCAAAACAAAGGTTCAAGTCAAGTGGATCGTAACAAAGGTTTACAATACAAGGGGAACATAGCAATGGCTTGGGAAATCCTAACGAATCAAGATAAGAAGTTGATGAACTGAAATAAGTACATTTTATAATCATCATTTATCCTATTTATTTGACTTGTTTTATTATATTATATATGAGAATCGATACATTAATGTTTACTTTAGTAATTCTCAGGTAAAAACAAGCATTATGTGAAACTTGGCGATTTTGAACTAATTATGGAGCAAAACAAGAGAGATGTCAAAAGTCTACTGAAATCCAGAAGATGCGCTGTATCTCACTCAACAGATACGACGCAATATCATACTTAGATGAATTCGAAGACCATTGCCTGACTTTGAAGAATGCGCCGCATGCAATTCTGTCATAAGCCGCATATGAAACTTTGGTCAAAGAAGAAGATCAAGCTCGTTCTACTCCAGATACGCCGCAATATACTTCTAACATACGGCGTATCACTATCAAGATTTCACCAGTTACAATCCAAGACAGCTAAAGTACATGCGCCGCATACAAAGATCAAGTTGCACCGCATCTGAAGATGGTGTACGAATATTCCAGAATATATTAATCTTGGACCCCACGCGAAGTTAAGTCAATGCGCCGCATCTATCAAATCAATGCACCGCATCGATCCCTCAGACAGAAACTATAAATACCCCAAGTTCAGACGAATTTAAGAGACCTTTTGTATAACCCTAGAGCCGAATTCAGACGACCAAGCAACACAAGACACACCTCAAACAAAGATACAAGAGCTGTAAGAAGGTCCTGCATGTATTCAATTCATTAAGTAGTTTTGTTTTATTGTTTTAGTACGCTTTAATTCATCAGGATTGATGGGCTTGTGTCATGTGACTACGGAAGATCATGCACTCTCCTTAATATTGCTTTCCCATTAATTAAAGTTTATATGTTGATGTCTTTGGTGACTTTTATTAGTGCATTGATAACCTCTGTGTCTAGCTGAGTCTTGCTTGGGTCGCCATGCCCCTTCCTAGCCTATTTATTCTAGCGTCTCTAGAAAAGTAGGATAGACATAAGTAACCATTAAGGGTTTACTCGCCGATAAGATTAGAGCCAACGAGAAAGGTTTAATTATATACACTTCATATAAAACTAGCAATAAAACAAGCGACAAGCTATTTAATTATTAGGACAGGTCTTCTTGTTGTCTCGAGTATCTATCTGTGTACGTGTGTGCTAATCGCTGATTTGTGCTCATTAGTTTAGTTTTCTATTTAATTATAACCAAACTGTGCCAGTCTCTCAGGCTGAACCCCCCTTGCGTTAGATTAGGTTGTATAACTAACTTAGGATATTAAAATACTGATTAGAATAACTAGATAATATGTTCCACTCTTAGTGATCGACACTCTGCTTACCATTATATTCATACTGACCGGGTACACTGCTCGTTAAGTGTGTGTGTTATTGATAAGTCGGCAAAATATAAATTTAAAACTTGAGTAGGCATTAATACTGCTAAACCGCAACGACACATCACGCGCATCAAGTTTTTGGCGCCGCTGCTGGGGAGTGGATTGTTATTATCTGTTAATTTGATTAAGTATTTTAATTAGGTTTTTCTTTTTAGTTTTTTTTTAGATTCTAACCACTAACCCTGTTGTATATTAGATAGATTGCATTCATTGTATAATTTGCATATTTACTGTTTTTGTGTGTTTTTGTTTTCTGTAATTTTTGTTTCTTTTTGTTTGTTTTTATTTTTGTTTTTATTTTTTCTGTATTTTTCTGCATTCTGCTGTCGTTGTATTGTGCTGATACAAACGATACGGCGCATCTGTTTTCACAGATACAGCGTATTGCGTTTAATTTTTATAAAATACAGCGCGTTTAATAAATTCGAGTACGACGCATCTTTCCCCAAGATACGGCGTATTCTGTTTTTAATAAGAAATTTTTCTAAACGCTAACGCCATACGACACATCTGTTTTAACAGATACGGCGTATTTTCTATTTAAATTAAAAACAGTTTTTCAAATTATTAAACAGAAGCGACGCATCGATCTTTATCGATACGGCGCATCTACTAAATCAAAAATCTTGTATTTTGAAATGTAACGAAAATACGGCGCATTAGCTTTTGTTAATACGACGTATTTAATTTTAATAAATATAATCGATTTTTGATAATTTAAACTTGATACGGCGCATTCTAATTCATAAGCGGTGTATCTTTTTTTCTGAATAAAAGTCTGATTAAATTTTAACGTAATAAGATACGGCGTATCCAACTTTCTGGATACGGCGCATCGTCTACAGATATCAGCAACTTTTATTTTTCTTATTCCCGAACGAAAAATATTCTAACTTACCCTTTCACTAGGAAGTTTTTACTTTGAAATCTACCTTTCTTTAATTCTTCAATCTGTTTAAGGAGGTTACTCAACGAGAAGGCAAAGATTGAAGAGGAGATCAAGGCTACAATGAAAGAAGAGAGCTCTGCAACCGACTTACGTGCCTTGCCTCATAAAGAAAAGGACCCAGGAAGTTTTACTTTACCTTGTTCAATTAATGACATATCTTTTAATAATGCATTAGCTGACTTAGGAACTAGCGTTAGTGTTATGCCCCTTAAGACATTCACTACCCTAGGACTAGGAAAATTAGCACCAACTAAGCTGCTTATTGAATTGGCTGATAAAACGGTAAAACGACCTGAAGGGGTAGCTGAAAATGTGCTAGTTAAGATTGAGAAGTTTGTTTTCCTCGTAGACTTTGTTATATTAGATATGCCCGAGGATGTTAAGATTCCTTTAATCCTTGGAAGACCTTTCTTGTCTACCGCCCATGCTAAGATTAATGTGTTTAAAAGAAAAATCTCATTAAAGGTAGGGAACAATAAACTAGTCTATAAGTGCCAAAATCCTGCTAAGAGCATAATTAGAGGCGTCTATGTGCTAGGATTAAGAGAACGTATGGACCTCGATCTAGAAGCTAGGCTTATGGGAGAAACATTGATTCAAAACAACTCAACTAATCCTAATCATAAGAACCTCGAGGAATTTATTGACCTTAATGTACCTACCGAACTTAGGCGCGATATGGTTAATGATTCTGATGATAAGTGGTATGATTGCGAAGTGATTAACAAACGTAGGAGAATAGTTGAGAATACTAATTTGAATAATGATATGTTTATTGAACTACCACCCCACCTTGCATATTTATGCCTATATAATAATAAGAATTTCCCGTCTATCATTTTGTCATCCAAGCCCGAAAGGGACAGAACTTTGTTTTTACAGATATTAAAGAAGAATGGCGTGGATATTAAGGAAGAGCAAGGAGTGTGCAATATTACTGGACTGGCGATGAGGGAGCGCGATCCTTTCGACTCTTTCAGTGATCGGTATTAAGGAGCTGAACGTGAGTCTAACTTGAAGACTCTGGAATAAAGACAAGTGCTGACCGGGAGACAACCCGAAGGAAAATTTTTTACTTTTCTGTTCTGTGTCGAGTCTGTCAGACCTGCAGAAGATGCGGCGCATCCCTGGTTAAGGATGCGACGCATCACCTGCACTGGTCATATCTTATTTCATTTTCTGCATTTTTATTTTTGACTTTAAAACTTTCTGTCAGTTTATTTAATGCGGCGCATCCCTGGTTAAGGATGCGACGCATCTTTTATTCTGATTCGTATTTATTCCAGGCTCGATACGGCGTATCTTCTTCCATAAGATACGGCGTATCGACTGACCTGATGATTTACAGTTTAATTTTTTAGGTTTTATTTTTACTAACTACTAATGTATTATGCAAGTTTGAACCTTCTTAACTCAGGTGTGTTAAAGTCTAAATGGTATTATAGATTCCTGCATTTTTGTGGATACATCATTTATGAAGCTTAAACGTTCTCATCCACAAGAAAGTTGATTTTTGCTCTTATACGAATAATGGAGGATCTGATGCGTGGTTTTGCGACCTTACAACAGGTTTTACCTCTCGAGGGATTTCAAGAGGCTTACAACCCCACCAGGCAGTGTACCTGACCGATGTAGTATAGTGTAGTGGTAAGTACGAGGGATTGATCGTTCTCCACAGGGAATAGTGTTCGTTAGGTATGAAAAACTACTCTAATTAGGTCTAAGGGTGAAGGAAGATTATTTTTGTATTTTTATATTTTTATGAAAGCAAGTAAAATCTCGGGTTTGAAGGAGTGGGCGGAATTAGTTGCTAGTCAACTAACCCAAATTACTATAAATGCAAATAAAATAAAATAACTGAAAATAAAAAGGTTGTGAAACTTATATGGAGAGAAATGTGTTTACTTAGATTTTCTTACTCCCTAACTATCTTTTACCGGTTTATTAGTGTGTATTAATTGCGTGGATGACGGGTGTATTCCTTAATACCAATCGTGGGGTGGCGTACGTACTTCCCCAACTCTACAAGCTCCTACTTCACTCCTATGTCGAGCCGGCTAGGAAGCTCCTAACATGGGATCACTAGAATTCGCTCATGCATTAAATACAACCATATAAACCTAGTACGCATTGGTTCATGTTTCTTAAGACGTTCAAGCAAGTTACCGTATAGGAAGTTAGCCAGTTTTCTTAAGCCTAACATCGATAAACAATCATCCAATACAATTAATAACACACTAACAACTAATAATCAATAGTTAGGTTTCATTAGATCTAAGCAAACACAAGATAAATCTAGCCTAGCATGTTAATCAAAAGACAAGAACAAGAAATAATCAAACAACACATAGACATATTGATTGATTAAGTGATTACTTATCTTCAATTAAACATGGGATATCCAAGGGTATGAAAACCCTTAAAAATGGCAGAAATTTGTCTTAGGGTTTCTCCTCACAAAGTTGCACACCAATGACAAAAAATTGCAAAACTATATATAGAGTTTAAGGGCTGACGGCGTCACGTTGTAGATCTTGACGCCGTCACCTCGCCGTGTCTAGGGTTCCCGGATGGCCTTCTTGACGCCATCCCTCTTTAGTGCTCCAAAATCCGCTCTGGCTTATCAAAGGTTGACGTCGTCAGAAATGGGCTTGACGCCGTCCCTCTTTAGCTTAAACCGTGACGACCTTGATCACTTCAAAGGGTGACGCCGTCAGACTTCCTTTGTAAAACTCCCTGGCTTATCATGTGTATTTTTGATATCCACCTCTTTTGCCAAGCCGTGACGCCGTCAGGAGCAATCCCTGACGCCGTCAAAGGTACTTTTCCAGCCGATTTTGAGACTTTGTCGTTTTCTTCACTTTTATGCTCCAAAAACGTCCAAAATGCTTCCTTTTCCAGATTTCTTCTCCAAAGTACCTAAAATGACAAAAGGAACGATTTAGGGCAATATTTTATCAAATAAATACGATTTAGGGCTTAAATGACCCCCTAAAAGCGGTACACTTTTCGCTTCATCAGGATCATACCGAGCAAATCTCAGGGGAGTTTTTCTGTTCTAATTCTTTTATTTTCCAGTTTTTAACCTTTGACACAAACAACGAGGACGTTGTCTAACTTAAGTGGGGGGATGGAGAATTAGAACACTTACTTGTCCTAAACTTTTTCAAAATATGCTTAAAATGCGCTTAATATATCAAAATTTAAAATTTTTTTTAGCATGTTTTTGTTTAAAGTCTAAATTACATAACCGCACACATAACTCTATTCTTTCAAAAATATTAAAACTTTAGTGTGCCGGTGACTTGTAAACTTTAGAACTTGGCTAGTATACTATTCGAGACCACCATAATGAGTATTATCTATATAATTGGAGTGACTTGTCTAAATTGGTAAATTTCTAGGATTACACCCAAATAGCCTTTATATGTTATGTGATATTAACTAACTACACTGGTTAGTTAACCCTCGTATAAACCCTTTGTTTACTCTTACTTTTAGAGTAAGATACCCCTAGAAAAACCCTCAGAGCCATTCCTTTCATTTCTTACACCTTTGTTATAATGTTTCGATACACCCTTACACCTTAGCCTACCCTGTAGATTAAAATCCGTGGTTAATTACTTTAGGCAAAGTGTGTTTCCTTACATTACCTGTGTTCGCGTTCGTAATTCATTATCTTTGGTTAGGTCGGGAAATTGCACAATGTAATTGGTATGAAAGTAAATATTGTATAACTTTTAGTTTATTTTTCGTGTGTTTGCTACTTTCACTATTACAGTTATTTCTGAAAGTATGAAGAGTATGGAAAAATTATCCGGAAAAATAGTGATAGAAAAGTTGTGAAATTTTACACATATATGTTGATGTAAAAAAAAAAAAAAAAATAGAAAAGAAAAAGAAAAAGGAAAAGTTGGAAGTTTGTTTTAACCAACTTATGTAAAGTTTTGTATTAAGTGGGAAATATCACCACTATTTGTTGTATATTATATTTATGGATTGAATGGGAGTTGGCCGTTATGGGAACGCCAACTAAGGTTATTCTTTGATTGAGATTTTGTTGAGTATAATTCGTGTCTACCTAAAGCGTGCATTTCAAGTGTTAAAGCGTGAGTTATTCAATGATATGAGTCTTATTCATGGGGTGGTTGGGAAAGTGATTAACCACACTTAGGATTTTAATTTATCTGTTTTGTTTATTTTTCATTTTACACCAATTTGTATCCCAAATATTATGCATACACTATATCATTCTTCATCCAAACCTTTGATTTATTGAGATTAGGGATTTGAGCAATCTTAAGTATCGTAGTCGTGGATTCGGCTATGTATTTATGATTTTTTCGCCCTTTTTGATATAATATTATTGGTGAAGATTACTTGGTCCTATCTTTAGCCTATTCGAGTTAAGGAATTGAGCAATTGCAAGTATCGTGGTCGTGGATTCGATCATGTATTTGTAATTTTGTCACCTTTTCTGGAATATGAGATCGATAGAGATTAAAAAGGATGATCAACCCTTAACCAACAAACCCTTTTTACCGCTTTAGACTTGTTACTCCTTGGCTTTAGTGGGGGAGATGCGTATACTTGCCAAGCCTATGATAGAATATTCGTCACGACTAAGCAACTAAACGATTTAGAATTGTTTTACATTAAAAATTATTTTTCGACTTCGTTAAGTGTTTGGTTTTGTGATTATGACAAAACGAATACGTGCTTAAATATAAAAATAAATCCTAATATCTTTTAGGATACATTTTCATATGATTAATTCTAAGGTTTACTTGGGGACAAGTAAAGTTCAAGTGGGGGGATATTTGATGAACTCAAATAAGTACATTTTATTATCATCATTTATCCTATTTATTTGACTTGTTTTATTATATTATATATGAGAATCGATACATTAATGTTTACTTTAGTAATTCTCAGGTAAAAACAAGCATTATGTGAAAGTTGGCGATTTTGGACTAATTATGGAGCAAAACAAGCGATATGTCAAAAGTCTACTGAAATCCAGAAGATGCGCCGTATCTCACTCAACAGATACGACGCAATATCATACTTAGATGAATTCGAAGACCATTGCCTGACTTTGAAGAATGCGCCGCATGCAATTCTGTCATGCGCCGCATATGAAACTTTGGTCAAAGAAGAAGATCAAGCTCGTTCTACTCCAGATACGCCGCAATATACTTCTAACATACGGCGTATCACTATCAAGATTTCACCAGTTACAATTCAAGACAGCTAAAGTACATGCGCCGCATACAAAGATCAAGTTACACCACATCTGAAGACGGTGTACGAATATTCCAGAATATATTAATCTTGGACCCTACGCGAAGTTAAGTCAATGCGCCGCATCTATCAACTCAATGCGCCGCATCGATCCCTCAGACAGAAACTATAAATACCCCAAGGTCAGATGAATTTAAGAGACCTTTTGTATAACCCTAGAGCCGAATTCAGACGACCAAGCAGCACAAGACACACCACAAACAAAGATACAAGAGCTGTAAGAAGGTCCTGCGTGTATTCAATTCATTAAGTAGTTTTGTTTTATTGTTTTAGTACGCTTTAATTCATTAGGATTGATGGGCTTGTGTCATGTGACTACGGAAGATCATGCACTCCCCTTAATATTGCTTTCCCATTAATTAAAGTTTATATGATGATGTCTTTGGTGACTTTTATTAGTGCATTGATAACCTCTGCGTCTAGCTGAGTCTTGCTTGGGTCGCCATGCCCCTTCCTCGCCTATTTATTCTAGCGTCTCTAGAAAAGTAGGATAGACATAAGTAATCATTAAGGGTTTACTCGCCGATAAGATTAGAGCCAACGAGAAAGGTTTAATTATATACACTTCATATAAAACCAGCAATAAAACAAGTGACAAGCTATTTAATTATCAGGACAGGTCTTCTTATTGTCTCGAGTATCTATCTGTGTACGTGTGTGCTAATCGCTGATTCATGCTCATTAGTTTAGTTTTCTATTTAATTATAACCAAACTGTGCCAGTCTTTCAGGCTGAACCCCCCTTGCGTTAGATTAGGTTGTATAACTAACTTAGGATATTAAAACACTGTTTAGAATAACTAGATAATACGTTCCACTCTTAGTGATCGACACTCTGCTTACCATTATATTCATACTAACCGGGTACACTGCTCGTTAAATATGTGTGTTATTGATAAGTTGGCTAAATATAAATTTAAAACTTGAGTAGGCATTAATACTGCTAAACCGCAACGACACATCACGCGCATCAGAAGTCAAGAGAAACGAAGGCACCTTTACTGAGAAAGGGCAGAATATCTGTACCTTATACCGCAAGTGAAAATACAACTAGAACATAAAGACTGGAAGCAACCTCCATCTTCAGCGAATCTACACGCATTCATGATTGTTTTATTATCAATACCTTATTCAAATCAGATTTCTCTTTTAAGTCGGCTTTCCATTTTTAGTAACTTTCCATTTATAGCAGGTTTTCAAAATTAGTAAGTTTCCATAATTAGCAAGATTCAAATATTATAATTTAAGTTATGTCATTAAATAAGGAGTATTATGGAAATAAGGTTTATTTTAGCAAGTTACAATAGTTTAGGGTTCATTATAACAACTTCCTATATTTTAGGGTTTTAAATGCAAATATTACAAGTTATTCTTTTTAATCCATAAGTTCCCCATATTTACAAGTTCTAATCCTTTAACAATTATACAAGTTAAACCCTTTAATTAATTAAATTACAAATTAAACCCTATAATTAACCAAATTACAATTTAATCCTTATAGTATTTATATTTGCACATTAAGCCTTCAATTTACCAAAATTACACATTATACCCTTTTTATTCTTATTTATACGAATTGACCTTTACTTTTCATAATTTACAAAATAGGTCCCTCCATTTAATTAATTTACAATTCGAATCCTAATAATTACATAACTTACCATTTAAACCTTTTAGTTACAAAATTTACATGCTATACCCCTATATTATATTTTATATGAATTTTCCCAGGTCCAAAACATGTTACAAAAATATCCCATAACTTTATAAAATTACAAAACACCCCCCTTTAGTTTTTATTTAGCAATCGGTAAAACAAAACTTACATAAACCCTAACCCTAATTCCTCCAATCACCTTTAATCATTAAATAAACCTTAAACTCATTAATTATATCAAGTACAATACCAAAAATCTAAACCCTAATCCATTCGATACACTTTTTATTTTAAAAACTCTTTTCTTTAAAAACCCGGTTCGAACAAAAACTAACCAAAGGTGATCTAAGCTTCTATAAATCCAAGTAGTATTTTTCTGATGTTATTAGACATGTATAGATTCGAGTAAAATATGTTCAATACCCAGAAAATCTGCATGTTCGACTTAGAGTTTACTATACATTTTAGGGTTTTAGTGTTTCGTTAAACTTCAAGCGACCTAGAAAGCATGCATGGATCAACATAGCTATTTTATATAGTTCATATGTGATATAAAGAAGGTTACAAAAATACTAGATAGTGATTAAAGTAATCGAATGTGATGAGGGAGCTTATACCTCTCGGTAGAGTAGAAACGAGCAAGGAAATCAAGAACAATCGAACCAAGCTTCTACAATTCAATCTCCTATTTTTCTAGCCTTATTCCAACTCCAAGGAATCCAGGAAAATACCAAGAGTGTGCAGAAAATTAAGGTGTTCGACTTGGGAGTTTTTGTTTTAATCGCTTAGGGTTTTTAGGGTATAAAAGGGGTAATTGAATAAAACCGTATATATTAAAGAGGAGGGGGCATGGATTTTGGCCCAAGGCATTGTGATAAGGATAAAAATCTGATTTTCCAAGATCTTTTATTATTTTGTTGTATTTATCCTTTATTTATTTGATTTAGTGATTTAATTAAGAAAATAAAATGTAATGTTTAATAAATATTCGGCCTATATATTTTAAATAATGTGACACATATTTTTATGATATGTAAAATATTAAAATGTTCAAGCAAAAATTATTTTACTTCATATGGTGCTAGTTTCCAAGAGTTTGGGATTTATTTGGTATTTTATATAATTGTTAAGTGAAAGTTTAAGGTTACAAGGGGATTTTGGTAATTTTGCATGTTTTGAAATTTTAGGTATTACAGCAGTATGATTTTTCAATCATAAAATCAAGTTCATACTGCTCAAGTCAAAAGATTCTTAAAAAGGATTTTCAAAGTGGCTTAAAAAAACCATCAAATGATGGACCATGAGTCAAAGCCCCATGATTCACCACTCGTAGGAGTTAACACACCTAGAAGTGATGAGGGCAGCAAATTAAACTCTTAAGGAATTGATGGCCAACATGTACACCATTGTCTGAAAATCATGTTCTAATTGCTGGTTCACATGATGGTGAGAGATCTTCCAAACAGGGGAGGAAATATTTTGGTACATGGTGAGAGATCTTCCAATCTCAGGGGAGGAAGATTAACCAATAAGGGAAGAAAGAAAGATTGTGGTTGTGAATGTACAGAATAGGGGAGAAATTGATCAAGCAGTTGTTGTATCTCCTCCTACAATGGAAAAGACAAGAGCATACAAGATGATGATGTCAGCTTTTTGAGAAGATAACATGTCTTATTATTCAGCCAATAATAAGAACAAGCATTCAGTTGATGGATGCTGGGAATAAACTTTTTCAGTTGATGGATACTGGGAATAAGCTCTTCAAATGAAGAAAGTTCAAATGAAGATTCTGGAGTATTATATATATTCAGAAGGGATGAAGCATTCAAATGGAGAAACATCCTATTACGTTTGTTCATCACTTGAAAAGGCATGCTGGAAGATGATTTGACTTCTTAGAACAAGCATCCAAGATACACAGCACCATTGCCTCTTATAATTCCTCCATCCAAGGAAATTGCACCATCTTTTATTCAAGGTACTGCTATTTTTCAAGATAAAGAAAGATGATGTTATTGCTGAAAAAGATTCACAGAAGGTAGATGAGTTAGACAGAAAGATATTTAATCTTGAAGAACAGAAGAAAGCTCAGATCAAGAGTCTGACTATGAAGTGTTTGAAAGTTTCTCACAATCAAAATTTAATTCAGAAGAAACATGTTGATTAGGGAAATCACATGTTTAGGGGAGGACTGTTGGGAATTAAATGTTCTAAAGATTAGTATTGGGAATTAAACATTTACAAGGTTAAGTTCTGCTCAAAGAAATATACTAAGTATCATTCTACTGCTAGTGTATTTCATTCTACTGCTAGTGTTAGAGATTCTGCTGCCGCAAGCATTCTACTGCTAGTACAACAGATACTGCTGTTGAAGAGATAAGTGTCGTGTATTCTACTGCTGTATGGATAAGTATACAAAGATATTTTGTGTATAAAAGTCAAAGATATACGGTAGATAATATCTTTGATAGATGTTCAGTCAACAAGTTGTGTACACAGATACAAGTTGTACCTTAAGGACTGACACACTCATGCAAAGCAAGTAGTTCGACAAGACTTATCATTTATTGTAAAGATCTCCTTAGTTTTATAAAAGGAAGATCATAACTTAGTTACAAAGCGTCGATGTGTGAATTTGTGCTTAATGTAACTATTAGAAAAACTAACAAAAGTTGATAGAACAAAAAACAGAAAATAGTTTTTCTTTGTAATAGAGATTCAAGGTTTTGTAACCCTCGTGATAGTGAAGATCACTCGTATTATTCTCAATAATATTGAATCGTTTGGTGTTAACATTCATTGTTCGTTATCAAATTCAACAACCACCATTGTTCCATTTCCAATAATCAATAACCTTCTAAGTGTGGTTAAGTAGATTTCGCATACTTAATCATATTCACTCAAAGTATCACATACACTCATTATAAAGGACTAACATCCTATTAAGTGTATCGCGCATCCTCTTAAGGGCCACTAGAGAAGAAGTGATGAGAAGCATAAATGAGAAGCAAGAATTCATCAAGAATTACCGAGCAATCTAAAAGCTCAAAATCCGTTGGATGATTTGTGTTTCGTATCGTTTCGTCATTTGTGTTTTACACCACCCTGCCAACCATGTGTGTTGTTTCTTGTAGCTTTTATGTTGTGGAATTGTCTAAATAAGGTTGGCCATGTAGTTCAGTGAAGTGGTGGTTTGTTTGTTGTAATCTTTTGCTTGTATTATAATGCTTTTACTCTTTTATTAGTCTTGTTCTATAACATTAGTCTACATTTTCAACCAATTATTTGCTGATAAAAGTAATAAAACATAACCAAAACGAAAACAGTAAAAGGTCTATAAAAACTATAAAAATATTTGAACTACAGAAAATAAAAACATAACCAAACGAAACACCAAAGGTTTATACTCTAGAAATTTGAACTACAGAAGAGGTTGCTTAATTTTAACAACTGCACCAAAAGGCAAAGGTGTAAAACGCTGTCTATACTCTAAAAATTCTTCAACAATGAACTCCCTCGAACAACGCGCCAAATGCATGGTATCAGAATTTGGTGGAAAAGCAAAACTGTTCATAATATATCTCGTATTTAGGAACATCAGTGGACCACAATCACCAAATGCGCCAGACTGCTGAGGGACCCGGTCGAAAAACTTACATTGATGGCATATGTAGAATGATCAATGTTTTGTGCCTCAAAAACCTTTAATTTATGCAAAAAAGAAGGCATGAGGCTAGAAAACATAGCAGACATGTCACGAAACCTGTCTATGTCACGGATACGTAATGCCTCATAGCTATCAAAAAATGCAAGTTGGTCGGATGGTATGTGAAACACGGCTAGATACCAGTGCGCATAGACAGTTTCATGGACAGGGATGAAAACCTAAAGTAAGAAATATACCTAATATATGGGTTCAAATAAAAAAAAAAAAAAAAAAAAAACTATCCAGCTAAAAAAAAAAAAAAAAACACTATCCAGCTAAAAAAGTATAAATAAATAAGTATACAAGAGACATAAATATAGATTAGACAATATTTGATAACATGTGATATACTCACAAATTCACAATCTTTTCAGTGTTTGCCATACCACCTACTATTGGCATATTTTTCATTTAAGGCATTATCTCTACCCATCATCTGCATGAATCGACTATCAACACATGCCCAATGAGAATTCCTCCTTAAACAAACACAACCTTACATACGCTTCAATATGCTACAAAAAAAAAATAATAATAATAATAAAGCAAAAAAAATTACAATTACACATTAAAGAAAAAAAAAAAAAAAAAAAAAAAAAACTAAAACATTAAACCAAAATAACCAAACACATACCGAGTCGGTCAAATATCCGCTACCCCGCGGAGGATCCAAACATAAAATCGTCATCCACCAATTTTCATATATTCACTCGGGAATGAGAAAGGGAAAACTGGTATTATCACGGTCCTCTGAATTGTAAAAGTCAATAAACTTGGGACTCCAGCAAGGTCTTTGTTGCTCTTTTCCAACAAACTCAAAAGGAAGATAAACCTTACCAACATAGGATATTAGGGGGGGGGGAGGTATAGGTATTTGGTTTGTTGTTTTCTTTTTGGCTTTCGGTGGTATAGCAGTTGTTTCAGGTGGTGCTGTATAGGGAGATCTACACATTGGACCAGGCATACGTAACCTATCAGGTCTCGCCTGATTGGGGTGTTGCTAAAAAAACAATAAAAATAAGTATAAAAAATAGTTGGTGGGTATATAATATGAAGAATAGTTAAAACAAAAATATATATCGATTGGAGAACAGCTGGTGAAGAAAATGTGGGATCCAGGACATGGGAATTAATAATTGAGGCCTTTTGGACATTGGGTGCCTGTAAAATATAAACAATAAATTACGTTAAGAAAGATTAATATATTTTTAAAACAAATATAAATCCGCAATAGCTAGAATACAAAAACATACCGCTGGTTCATCGATTTGTGAACCAAAAACAGGATGTTGCACGACGGGGGAGCAAAATGTGAAGTCCTAGTATGGTTGTAAATGTAAATAATAGATTAAAAACATATTACGTTACAAATAATAGATTAAAAATTTAATATATTACCATATGAGACGTTGGTACATCTCTTCCAAAATCCGCCATTTGCGAAGGGGTGTGATAAGAATTCATCCATGGCCCATTGGAATAATCAAATGAATGATCCGCATAACCTTGAGACATATTTAAAGACGAGTTTAAATGTGAATCTCCTCCAATAGTATCTCTCTCAACTTCATGGCGACTATCCATCGGAACATCATCGTTTGTATGATTTCGACCAGCAAATAGTTCTTCATTAATTGCTTTAACACGTTTATTCATTTCTCGAACTTCTTTCACAAATTGAGGTATATCGCCGAATTCCTGTATTATAAACATGAAAAATATATAAAATTTAAGAATGTGACAAAATAATTGATTTTCCTGTCATTGTATACATTGTAAAAAATACTAATGATTTTGATACAAATTACTGGTTGGATATTAGTATACCTATTTCTTTCTAACTAATACTCATTGTATACATTGTATAAAATTATACATATTTCTTTCTAATTATTATTATTATACGTTGTATTCTTTATAATAAAACAAGTAATAAAACAAAGCTAAAATTACCTCATATGTCTGAATCTTTGCCTTCAACTCTCGCAACTCACGCTCAAAGGCATTCAATCTACTACTATCTCCACGGGACTTAGATGCCTTGGTTGGTGGTGCTTTAATTTTATGATTCTTGTTCCTATTAGTGACGGGTCTAGGAATACCAATTGTTCGCGGATCACTAAAATAAATACTGCTTTGTAGCCAAAAATAAGATTGTCCCTCGCGCTGTGTGGGACCAAAGGGAAGCTCACTTTGTTGAAACTATAAAATGAAGCAACTATTAATAAATGTATATGAGAAAAAAATGAAAACAATAATTATATTTAACTTACGTCAAGTTCGTAATATGGAAATAGAGTCTGATAATCACGTTTCTCAAACTTCTTTTTCACCTTCCAACCAATACCCCTAGGTATAGTATCTGGCGCCTTCCTCCACCACGCATTAGTCCCTGGTAAAGTCTCTTGTATCCACGTCTAAAATTAAATAGAACAAAATTAAAAATGGTTAATAATATATAAATTGAAATATATTAGTTAATATAAAACATACCTTAAAACCCCATAAAAAGCCATAAAGATTGTACGAAGGTAATTCGTCATGTTTATTAGAAACAGCCTTGCCTTTAACTTTACTAATCACGTTATTGGCCATCTTACCCAACTTACCCTTACCCTGATTGTCAACATCTTTGGCTTTGTCTTTGTCTGGCGCACTTCTAAAAGCAATATTCTTAATACTAGTATAAACGACAGGCCAACACCAAGAACCCCATGCAAAATCATTAAATGTATTCAAATCGACAGCCAAACTCAAAACAAGCTCACTAGCCAAAAACTTTGGGTCCCTCCCGGCTAATACATATTCAGCAAAAATAATCAAACAAACCCGCAACCGGTCTTTCGGAGTAATTTTGTCCCACATGTCACCATCAAATATCGCCTTAATTTGATAAAGATAAACACCATTTTTGCCCCGTTTCAATCCTAAACGATCCAACATAGGTCGATAATCTATTTGACTTATTTCCTTTACATTAAAATGACCAAACTTTAAACCAGTACATAAACAAAACTCTTTGCTACCAAAATTGCAAAAGTGTTTATCAATATTAAAGCGAAATGGGTCAGCTTCGGTGTGTCTGTTCGGGTCTACATATTCTTGCCTAAGGAGCATTCCGTGAAGTAAACATGGCTCGTTGTCAACATAGGGAACATCCAACCAATCACCAAAACAAGTATCCTTAAATAACCGATATAGTGGAGTACTTGTAGAATTCGCTATTCCGGATAATAGTTCACGTAACTCATTTATAAAACTCATCTTGCTACGTACTGTGACTTTTGCATCATAAATCTACAAAATAAAATTAGATGTGATAAGTTATCAGTTAACAAAAATTTAAAAAATTAATACTAACAATTTATTTACAAAGGTATGTAGATTGTTGCTAATTTCTTACGTAGTATCTAGTTTCATTAGTTGGCTTTAATCGGTTGGGATGGTTGTTAAGTAAGTATATTGGGTAGGGGTGACATCTACTGAGAATAATAAGAAATGAATTTCACAAACTATTTAAAGCAATTTGAACTTGCCCTCTAATGTACAATGCTGGAACAAAATCCACAATTATCCAAATATTAACAACAATTTAAAATTATACTAACTTATACATAATAACAAAATGTGGTCAATAAAAAGTGTTAATACCTCACATGGTCCTTCATTGATCGCCATAGTATATTTCCAAATAAAGGCGTGCAAAAAATTATCTCATGTGCACTCCAACATAAAAAACAAACTGTAGGACAATTACATGGGACAAACGGGACCAAGATGGTGAATAGATCCAATTTGGTGGGAAATGGATATAAACAAATGTGGAGATAGATTGGCAGAATAAAGTGTGGTAGATGACAAAAAAATTAAAAGAGGTACCGGTACGGTACGACAATTAATTTTCCCTAATATATAAAACTTTCGTCTTTTTTTTTTTTTTTTTTTTTTTTTTTTTTTTTTTTTTAATAGTAGAGCGCAAATATGGGGTGGAGAGCAAAGATTTTGCAGGCCCGATTTTTTTATTAAAAAGAGCTAGGGCCCACATGGATCGCAAAGTTGGGGAGAGAGCAAATACAATTTACACTCTAGGTAGATTTTTGTAAATGGAAAATGAAGTGTCATTTTTGGTAATTTGGTAATAGGAGAGTAGGTTTTGGTAATTTAAAAAAAAAATATATATTTTTGATAAAAAAAAAATAATAATAAAAGATAATGCCTATTGATATGTTGGAGGATACATCCGATTCTGGTCGTTAGCTAATACATCCCCCAGCTGAAAGATTGTATCGGCCGATATGTACGTGATCTTATTTGATCAATATTTTTGACTCAAACCATTCGTTATTCTTTGGTTTTTTGACTGAAGTTTTTTTGCTTGCAATGTGTATGCAAATACATCATTAAAGAAACCTCACGTGTAAATTTCATTGTTAAGTATATAATGACTGTTATTATGTAATTTGATGAATTAGATGATCGACACGTGCAATTTGTGAAAGCGATTGACATTTATTATGAATCATTATTTGGCAAAGCTAACGGTAAAAAAAAAAAGAAAAAAAGAAAAAAAAGACTCTTTTCTTCAAGTCCAACTTTAGCTCAGTATATGTTATCGTTATCTTCTATGAGATGTCCATAAGCTCATTCGATAGCTTATCAACTCGGTTTACTTGATGAAAAGTAATTTGTTTCTTTGATGGGATGAAAGTGACATACATGTAGTTCAGTAGGAGCCTAAAGAATAAATATTAATTAAAAGGGTAAAATAAAAAAAATTGAAAATGATATGCACCAGCCGGAATCGAACCCGGGTCTGTACCACCTCAGGGTGCCGTTCTAACCACTATACAACTGGTGCTCTTAGTTACTTACTCCTTTTTTTCTAATTATTATAAAGGATGTAGGCTTCAGAGGAACTTTTTACGCTCTTTAACCTCAATAACTAAAGGATGATAAAAGCTTGCTTTGCAGGGTTGGAGTTCGTCATCCAGATGGGTGTAGGCTTCAGATGAAATTTTTACGCTCTGACAGCATTCAGGTAATTTCTTTGACTTTTAACTTTTGAACTTTGACTTTTGAGCTTGACTTACTTCTAGAACTAAGTAATTATATACCTAAAATTGGTTTTGGGGTGATACAAATCTACCCACTTATTTAAATTTCGTCACCGGGATCTATTTATTTGAAATTTGCGACCATTCGTAAAGCTCATCTCACATCTCTAGTCCTTATTTTAGTCTTTTATACCACTTTCTCATTTTCATATTAACATAATTTGCTATAATTTGCTTGGTTTTACATGTCGGTTTTAGCTAGGGAACTTTTTTATTCTCATCACTCTTTTCCCGCAACACATGGTGTCGGTTTTCCGCTCCATTGGTCCTTCCTGTTTTGTTATCCCGCTCCCACACCCTCGACACTAACAAATTAAACACATATGAAATCAATCCGACGTTTACGGATCCATATATAGAAACCTGCATTGTCACTTTTTTCTTTTCAATGTCTTGTAGTACTATAATAAAAAATATATACTTTTGATAATAATAATAATAATAATAATAATAATAATAATAATAATAATAATAATAATAATAATAATAATAATAATAATAATAATAATAATAATAATAATAATAATAATAATAATAATAATAATAATAATAATAATAATAATAATAATATTTATTATTGGTATTTATGGGGACCATGCGGTGTCGTGCGCTGGTATTATTGGTACTAAGCACTGGCACAACGTGGTTCGTGACACTCTCGCTGACATTTGTTCTCGGTCCGGGATCTCGGCTCGTAAAGAGGATGACATCGGCCTTTGTGGAGAAAGTGAGTCCAAGTGTGCCGATATTGGATATGGGTTTCTGGACAGGATGTTTGTGTCGATTTGACAGGGTCGTCTCCTTTGACGCAAACTGGTATGGTTGATTTTGTGCCAGGGCGAGTGGTGGTTGATGCAGCAAAACGCAAACGCGTCAAGCATGAGTCCAAGTGTGCCGATATTGGATATGGGTTTCTCCCCTTCTCATTCTCTTCCTTCGGGGAACTTGGGATGGATGCAGTGGCCCTACTGAAGCAGATCCGAAAATTCTCTGTGACTCAAGACATCAGAGCGCGTGCCGCTGCTCATATTTTTAGTAGGTTTAGATTTGCAATAGCTAGAGGAGTGGGAGCCCAGTTAGTATCTCGGCTCCCCTCTAATTTCTTGTAAATCCTACGTTTTTCTAATGAAGTGATGTTTTTATAAATAATAATAATAATAATAATAATAATAATAATAATAATAATAATAATAATAATAATAATAATAATAATAATAATAATAATAATAATAATAATAACAATAATAAGGTGTTTTGTGTGGGCGATTTGGGTGATTCCCTCTTTCACCTTCGTCCCCGATCCACCTTCTCCCTGTGTTCGTTCTTTTCACCTTCGTTCTTTTCAACGTTGCCTGCTGGAGTGGGGTTTATAGTTCATCTGTTGCTTCGTCTTCTCCCTTGGTAGAGCAGTTAGAAGTTAGCGCCTGTTGGAGTGGGTTTTAAGTAGGGACCTTCGTGTGGTGATCTTATCCTTCTTGGTTGAGCTCTCCGTGCCTAGGTTCTCTGTTTTTAGCTTCTTGGTTGCTTACGGTCTGCAATTGAGGAAGAAAATTGCGTGTTGCAGGTGTACTCGTGGGCCCCATTGGGTGGCGTTTTGTCTTTCCAAAAATAATAATAATTGTTTTAAGGCTTGCCTATTTGTGTGTTACTCGTGGGACCCACTTCTGTTGGGTTGGCGTTTTGACTCATCTCATCTTATAAAATAACCATAGTTTAAAAGCTGGTGGAGTAGTGGACTAATTTGTTGAGTTGACTTTTGGTTAACTATGTAGCGATTTGTCTCAGGGCCCCACATGCTTGGCTGCTTCTATCAGACCCTGCGTGTTGACTTCTTTGTGGATCCCACTTTGTTAGCTTTATTGGCGGTTTGATAAAAATTGTGGAGTGGGCTTTTTGGTTTGGGTTTGGCTGTTTGGGATAAGTAGGAAGTGGGCTTTACATTTTAATTGTGAAGTGGGCTTTCTTCTTGTTTTGGACTTGGCGGTTTGGTATAATTGTGAGGTGGGCTTTGCGCATTGACTGTGGTTGAAAAAAAAAAAAAAAAAACTTTTCTATGGCAATCATTCGGTTTCATTGTCCTTTCGCGGGGTTAAGTGGTTGTCAGGATGGTAATGGAAATGGACTCACCAAAACCTCGTTGATCACTCATCTTCGAGATTGTCATTTCTGTGGGGATGCGTTGGCCACCACCAAACTTTCATTGGCTACTAATCTTGCCGTTTTTGAGGCGGCTGAGGTCACGCTGAAACGTATGGGACTTTGGTTCTGTGGGAATTGTTTTAAGACGCACACTTTTCGCTCAAAATGTCGGCATGGACCTGATTTTGTGCCACCCCCTGATGGTGGTGACGGTGTTGTTAGGTTTGTGTTGTTTGATCTTGCCAAACCACAAGTCCCTTCTTCGATCCAAATTACTCGTGGTGAGGACTCGGTTTTGGCGGAACATGATGGTTTCGATCTACAATTGCTGGACACCTTGCTCTCTAAAGGGTTGCACACGGTCAAATCCATCCCCCCAAAGTGTCGGTTGGGATTCTCTCGCGTTTTGAAAGGAGCCCTTGATAAGGTGATCTGCACACCTGAGGACATTTCCTGTTGGGTTAGCCTGTTAGCCCTGCCTCTCTGTCTCCTTAAAACCTTTTGCCCGAGGAGTAACATGGAGTGCAGGTCTGCTATTAAACGCCAACGCCAAGAAGAATACATCGCTAATGCCATTCGCTCTTGGGGTACGTCTGGGGGTAGGTTGCAGCTTGTTAGAGAGGTTTTAGCCGAAACCTCCCCTGCATGGGCTAATATTGATGAGGACACTGTGGATTTGGGTGAGCGTAATATCAAGCAATGTAAGAGAAAGATTTGTGACGGTCATTATTTTGCGGCTGTCAGAGTTCTTTCTTCTTCAGGTGTTGCTCCTTATAATGATACTACTCTCGAGGATTTAAAAGCTAAACATCCTTTCAAGTCTGCTCCTGCTCGGCCTGATATACCGCTTGATCATCATAACCTCATTGCATCTCCTGCTGTGGTTCTTGATATGATTAGGAGTTTCCCCGTGGTACCTCTTGTGGTCGAGATGGTTTGCGTGCCCAACACCTTTTGGACTGTTTGAGTGGTGCTGCTGTGGCTGTTTCAGATGAATTTATTGCCTCTATCACCCAAGTAGTGAATCTGTTTCTCGGTGGCCAATGCCCCAGGGTGTTGGGTGAATATATTGCTAGTGCTCCCCTTACACCGCTGATTTACCCAGGAGGTGGTATCCGTCCCATTGCTGTGGGGACTATTTGGAGGCGCTTAGTATCCAAGATTGGTGCTTCCTTGATTGGTCACTCCTTAGATGGCTATTTGAACGATCTACAGTTCGGCGTTGGGGTGTCTGGAGGAGGGGAGGCTATTCTTCACGCTGTGAATCGGTTCCTTGAAGAATGTGGGGGTAAGGTGGGTCTTTTGATGTTACTGGTGGATTCAAAAACGCCTTTAATTTGGTGGATCGGGAGGTTATGCTACAGGAGGTTCGCCTTCGCTGCCCTGCTATTTCACGCTGGGTGGAATTCTGCTACTCCAGCCCTGCTAGACTTTATTATGGGGAGCACATCTTATGGTCGCACCAAGGGGTGCAACAAGGCGACCCACTCGGACCTCTACTTTTTGCCTTAGTGCTACACCCCCTGGTTCGCAAAATTAGAGACTCTTTTGATCTTGCTCTCCAAGCGTGGTACCTGGATGATGGCACTATTATTGGTGACACTCTGGTCGTGGGGAAGGCCTTAGATCTTATTATGTTAGATGGACCTAGTCATGGCTTGCACCTTAACGTGGATAAAACTGAGGTTTTTTGGCCAACCGAGGACCCCAGAAGCAGGCTCGTAGGTGTCTTTCCGCCTAATATTGCTCGCCCTTTACGTGGTGTTAAATTATTGGGTGGGCCGGCTAGCGTGGACTTTTAGTTTAGTAGTGGGCTTGCTATGAAAAGGGTTTCTAAAACCATCGAGCTTATGGATGCCGTTGCTAGGCTTAATGATCCTCAATGTGAGTTGCTCCTTCTTCGGACTTGTGCAGGTATTTCAAAGTTATACTTCTCTATGCGCACATGTTTTCCCCGGGTCTTTGAGGGTGCCCAGACTTTGTTTGATGCGGTGCTTCGTTCCTTTTTGGAACGTATTGTCACTGCTTCTGGACCTGGGTTTGGGGATTGGCAATGGAGATTGGCCACGCTTCCGTTTGAGTTTGGGGGGCTTGGCGTATACTCTGCAGGTGATGTCTTGAATTATGCTTTTCTTGCATCTAGACTCCAATCTGCTAACTTACAGGCTAAGCTCCTCCAACAGTCGGGCATAGCAAATCATGGATCTTCCTTCAATGACGCTCTGTGTACTTTTAACGCGAAAATGGAGTTCGACCTCTTAAGTAACCCGAATGAGATCGCTGCCCCCAAACTTATGAAGAAATTGGCAGATATATATTTCATACGTGTTGCTAAAATGGCTGAATCCACATTTGGCCTATCCGCTCGACAGACAGCGCTTTGGAGATCGCAACGAGAAGACTACACCTCTGATTGGCTTAGGGTGTCCCCGATATCTGGGTTGGGGCAGACTATGAACGCTAGGACTTACCGGTGTGTTTTATGCTACCGCCTGGGTGTCCCCCTATTCTCGGTCCAGATGCCGTGCTCTGCTTGTTCCAGGGTATTTACGGGAGACATTTACGGTGATCATGCTGTGTCCTGTGCTGGTATTATTGGTATTAAGCACCGGCACAATGTGGTGCGCGACACTCTTGCTGATATTTGCTCTCGGATAGGGATCTCGGCTCACAAAGAGGTTGACATTGGCCTTTGTGGAGAAAGAGACCAAAGCTTACGCCCAGCTGATGTATTGCTCTATTCTTGGGATGGGGGGCAGGATGTGTGTGTCGATTTGACAGGGTCGTCTCCTTTGACGCAATCAGGAATGATCGATTTTGTGCCAGGACGAGTAGTGGTTGAAGCAGCACAGCGCAAGCATGTCAAATATGAGAGCAAATGTGCCAACATTGGATATGGGTTTCTTCCCTTTTCATTCTCTTCCTTGGGGGAACTTGGGGTGGATGCAGCAACCCTACTGAAACGGATCCGAAGGTTCTCCGTAACTCAAGACATCGGATCGCGAGCCGCTGCTCATATTTTTAATAGGATTAGCTTTGCAATAGCTAGAGGAGTGGGAGCCCAATTAGTATCTCGGCTCCCCTCTAATTTCTTGTAAATCCTATTTTCTTCTAATGAAGTGACGTTTTTATAATAATAATAATAATAATAATAATAATAATAATAATAATAATAATAATAATAATAATAATAATAATAATAATAATAATAATAATAATAATAATAATAATAATAATAATAATAATAAAAGATAATGCCTATTGATATTTGTTGGTGTTGGAGGATACATCCTATTCTGGTCGCTAGCTAATACATCCCCCAACTGAAAGATTGTATCGGCCGATATGTACGTGATCTCATTTGCTCAATATTTTCGAATCAAACCATTCGTTATTCTTTGGTTTTTTTACTGAAGCTTTTTTGCATGCAATGTGTGTGCAAATACATCATTAAAGAAACCTCACGTGTAAATTTCATTGATAAGTATATAATGACTGTTATTATGTAATTTGATGAACTGGATGATCGACGTGTGCAATTTGTGAAAGCGATTGACATTTCTTATGAATCATTCTTTGGTAAAGCTAACGGTAAAAAAAAAGACTCTTCTATTCAAGTCCAGCTTTAGCTCAGTATATGTTATCGTTATCTTCTATGAGATTTCCATAAGCTCGTTCGATAGCTTATTAACTTGGTTTACTTGATGAAAAATAATTTGTTTCTTTGATGGGATGAAAGTGACATATAAACCAGCTACCTAGCGCAGTTGGCCACCAGCTACCTTAGAAGCATGTGCCCAGCCATGTGATGTCTTGATCCAAAAAAGGACGCAAGTTTGACTCTGTTCCGCAGCATGGTTGGGTATTGTTGGATCGTGTTTTGGATTGATATTGTGATTCAAGAGGTCAGGTATGATGGAAATACATCATAGCCATAGTTAGAGAGAGAGTGTAGAGAGAGAAAGGAAACTAGTGTTTTTATTAATGATAATGAAAAGTGAAACAATACACACAAGTCTCACCCTCTTAGTGAAGTCTAGGAGGGCTTATATAGGGCAACATACACACTACTTTACAATATTGACGGTTTCAGTACCTGTGTATGTGCCATACATCATAACTAATGTAATCCCGTAAATATCATTCCATTTACATGTTAGGAGCATTCCCAACAATCTTCCCCTAATGGGACGATATAAGTGATTACTTACACCATTTCCTACGAGTACAAAAATAAGTAAAATAAAGTCTTCATAAGCTCTTCAAATGCTGAGGATGACTGCAATTTACGCTCTTTGTCTTCATCTTGTACCTCATCTTGAGAACTTTTCTTCAATTGTAGGTAAATGATGTAATATGCATGAACTAGATTAACTTCCCCCCAATTCATGCTGCATGTCTTTAGTGGCTTCTTCGTACACTTCTTTTTGGCGAAGTTTCTGAATTAGCTTTCCCCCAAACTGACAACCTTCTTCAGTAGATTCGAAACTTTGATGTAGTTAACATGTCTTCTAACTTTTAAAGTTTTAAGTATGCAGCGAAATTTGTAGATAACATCGTAAACCACACCAAGCAAATTTGACTAGTCACTCAATAACAATTATACTCAATGCGGAAACTCTGTTCGGGGGTAACATGCAAGAGATCAGTAAGATCTTCTCACATATGCAGATGCTTCACACCAAATAAACTACGAAAGACGAAACAATACTTCTTCCCCCTGATTGTTGCGGTCTATCGGAATAATAATCACCTGTGTATATACGAATACTCGATAATATGACCGTGTATGAGGCATCATAATGTGGTTAAAACATCACATGTAGGTAACTTCACACAAAACAACCCGTGAAAGTTGAGACGATAACACCAAAGTAAGACGTTTGAACCACTGACCGTCTCATTTCTTCCCCCTGATTGCAAAAACTCTTGGAGGAAAAAGGGTTTTCGCAAAGAAGTCAAAGAAAGGAAAAGACCACTCACTCTCTCTTCCCCCATGATGTCTTCGCGGAATCGGAAGCATACACACTATGTTTACGATGGAAACGGAGGCAGCGTAACCCTGTATGTCCAATTAGTCGAATATGTGTGAAGTACCATAAATAGCCCGTGAGAATCAACTGCTGATGACATCTCTACTCTTTGATACTCCTCTCAACTAACTCTTTACCGACCCCATTATCATTCTGACGGCTTTTTGTAGTGACTACTGATGGAGAAAACCTAGTATGACGAACTTGAGACTGAAGTAAAATAACCCGAACTTGTGACTTAAACTTGCACTATTGTCTGACTAAGAACCAATACTGAGAATTTCAATAAAGGTAGAATCATATACCCATCCAATCATCCTTAACTGTATATGAACTTCTCTCGAATTATCCACAGATTTTTGTGACACTTGAGCACTACAACGTAACTCCTTTAAAGTGATAGCTATACACTGTGAGCACAACAACGTAACTCCTTACATCAGGTATAACTAGATAAATCAAGTCTTAATCATTCTTGCGGTTAAAAGCTCGAACAAGGATCTTGAAGAATCATGCATCCAACCAACCCCGATATCTTCAGATACTAAGTACACGCATTCGTGATATTCCACTTCAACCTCAAATAAGTAATAATGAATTAACGCCGTAGACGCATCTTGCGGTTAAATGCCCAAAACTAGCCTTTGTTACTTGGTTAGAATGAACTTTGATAATGGTTTAATTTCGATCTTGTCAAAATGTATCCCCGTGAAAAGTTTGTAACACCAAAATACCACTATTTATGCCAATAATTATACCAAAAATTAACAATGTCAAAAATATAATGGATAAAAATATCCGCCCAACACATTGAAAATATTGGATCCAGTGATATCAGAAGCCCAATCTGGATTCAATATTTGATTTAAATTTTGCAGCCCAAAATTTTGATAATATTGGATCATGCACACCCGGATAAGACCCGATCCCAACACCACACTTATAACCTTATTACCCTAATTTGTCTCACAAAATCAAACCCTAATCATCCTCACACTAAACCATCCGCCCCCACACCCACTTCTCCATCTTATCACTCCCAATGAGATAACTCATCTCATCTCAAATCTTCTTCATCGATCATCAATCATCAATCAATTCGAATCATATCAAATCGAACAACCAAACTACAAACACAACACAACCGTGATAGAGGTCAATGTTTTCTGCTCCAAACGAATCAAGAAATGATCTTACATCTTCAAGATCCATTTGTGGGTCTCGGGTAGGTGTGACTTGTCTGTTTGTGTTTCATTTAAACGAACCAAGAAAAAGGTATAACATAATTGTTATAATCCTTATCTTTATGTGTTCGGATAGAAAGAAAGAAGCTTAGCTTCACAACAGATCGATGATGATTTCTAAATCGTATGTTAGATCTTTTTGAAGGTCTTGAGATATCTTGTGAAACACGAATTGAGAAAATTGAGATATTTGTATATTCTTTAACTATTCAGTTTGAGTTAGTCGGATCTATGAGTGTTGGGGAGTGAATGAGAGGGTCATGGTTGTGTCAAATAGTTAGGATTGGTTATGGTTTGGATTTGTCGAGGCTCTGGTGACCTTTTTTTATCTTAACATCCGTATGAATATTTTCTTTTGGTTTTGTGACTGATGATGTTGATAAACTGAAGTCACAAATGAGATGGTATGTGGTTTGTGGTCGCTGGTCTTCTTCTTCAACTTATTCTTCTTTACATTATGTCAATTTCGATAACTGGTAAATACCAATTGCGATGAGTTGACTTTTCAATTCTGATAAAGTTGACTTGTCCAATTCCGATAAAGTTGAATTCCGACAAATTCAATTCTGACAAGTCTAAATCCGACAAGTCCAATTGCGACAAATCTTATCAAATTTCTTTACAAGAAAATCGATTCCAATTCCGATGAACAAGGGTCTGTCGGAATTACTTTACAAGCAATTCCGATAAAAAAGGGTTTTGATAATTCCGATGAGTTACTGACCATTTTTTCCGACCATCTTATCCGACCATATATTCAGACCACGTTTACCGACCACCCTTTTAGCCTTATTTTGACCATAAAACTTCACGGGTTATGGAACAAAAACAGTAACATATATGAGTTAAACATAAAAAACTATATCTTGGACTAAAAAAAGACACAAGACAAGATTTTTGTAAAACTGGATATGAAAGTTTGTTGGAATGTTTTGACCATTAAGGATACACAAAAGACTGTATGAACTGTTTAACCAAAAAAATTTGACAGCTTCAAAAAATATGGTAAAACAGCTTCAATAACAAGATTCGAGCCACAATAAAATAAGATTTTGACAAGATAACATCACAAAAATCAACCAAAACTAATAAACTGTCTCTGATACCAATTGTTGGATCGTGTTTTGGATTGATATTGTGATTCGGGAGTTCGGGTATGATGGAAATATATCAAATCCATAGTTAGAGAGAGATTATAGAGAGAGAAAGGAAACTAGTGTTTTTATTAATGATAATGAAAAATGAAACAATACACACAAGTCTCACCCTCCTAGTGAAGTATAGGAGGGCTTATATAGGGCAACATACACACTACTTTACAATATTGACAGTTTCAGTACCTGTGTATGTGCCATACATCATAACTAATGTAATCCTGTAAATATCGTTCCATTTACATGTTAGGAGCATTCCCAACAGGTATTGGGTGGAGTTATTTCACAGGCATCAAACCTTTGCTTGGTAGGGTTGATGGGTACCATTATGGTACACAGGGTTGAGGTGTACCTGCCAATCTACACTTTTTTGATCCATGAAGGTGACGTAGTTCAATAGGTGCCTAAAGAGTAAATATTAATCAAAAGGTTCAAATGAAAAAAATTGAAAATGATATGTACGAGTTGGGAATCGATCCCGGGCTTGCGCCACCTCAGAGTGCCGTTCTAACCACTATACTACTGGTGCTCTTAGTTACTTACTCTTGTTTTCTAGTTATTATAAAGGGTGTAGGCTTTAGAGGAACTTTTTACGCTCTTTAACCTCAATAACTAAAGGATGATAGAAGCTTGCTTTGCAGGGTTGGAGTTCGCCTTCCAGATGGGTGTAGGCTTCAGAGGAACTTTTTACACTCTCACACCATTCAGGTAATTTCTTTGACTTTTAACTTTTAAACTTTGACTTTTTACCTTGTCTTACTTGTAGACCTAAGCAATTATTAGAATGGCAGCTCCTACAAACCTTCTTGAACTAATGATGAACTCAAATAAGTACATTTCATTATCATCATTTATCCTATTTATTTGACTTGTTTTATTATATTATATATGAGAATCGATACATTAATGTTTACTTTAGTAATTCTCAGGTAAAAACAAGCATTATATGAAACTTGGCGATTTCGGACTAATTATGGAGCAAAACAAGCGAGATGTCAAAAGTCTACTGAAATCCAGAAGATGCGCCGTATCTCACTCAACAAATACGACGCAATATCATACTTAGATGAATTCGAAGACCATTGCCTGACTTTGAAGAATGCGCCGCATGCAATTCTGTCATACGCCGCATATGAAACTTTGGTCAAAGAAGAAGATCAAGCTCGTTCTACTCTAGATACGCCGCAATATACTTCTAACATACGGCGTATCACTATCAAGATTTCACCAGTTACAATCCGAGACAACTAAAGTACATGTGCCGCATACAAAGATCAAGTTACGCCGCATCTGAAGACGGTGTATGAATATTCCAGAATATATTAATCTTGGACCCTACGCGAAGTTAAGTAAATGCGCCGCATCTATCAACTCAATGCGCCGCATCGATCCCTCAGACTGAAACTATAAATACCCCAAGGTCAGACGAATTTAGCAGACTTTTAGACCATATATATATAATCCTAGAGCCGAATCCAGACGACCAAGCAGCACAAGACACACCTCAAACGAAGATACAAGAGCTGTAAGGAGGTCCTGCATGTATTCAATTCATTAAGTAGTTTTGTTTTATTGTTTTAGTACGCTTTAATTCATCAGGATTGATGGGCTTGTGTCATGTGACTACGGAAGATCATGCACTCCCCTTAATATTGCTTTCCCATTAATTAAAGTTTATATGTTGATGTCTTTGGTGACTTTTATTAGTGCATTGATAACCTCTGTGTCTAGCTGAGTCTTGCTTAGGTCGCGATGCCCCTTCCTCGCCTATTTATCCTAGCGTCTCTAGAAAAGTAGGATAGACATAAGTAATCAGTAAGGGTTTACTCGCCGATAAGATTAGAGCCAACGAGAAAGGTTTAATTATATACACTTCATATAAAACTAGCAATAAAACAAGTGACAAGCTATTTAATTATCAGGACAGGTCTTCTTATTGTCTCGAGTATCTATCTGTGTACGTGTGTGCTAATCGCTGATTCGTGCTCATTAGTTTAGTTTTCTATTTAATTATAACCAAACTGTGCCAGTCTCTCAGGCTGAACCCCCTTGCGTTAGATTAGGTTGTATAGCTAACTTAGGATATTAAAATACTGATTAGAATAACTAGATAATACGTTCCACTCTTAGTGATCGACACTCTGCTTACCATTATATTCATATTGACCGGGTACACTGCTCGTTAAGTGTGTGTGTTATTGATAAGTCGGCTAAATATAAATTTAAAACTTGAGTAGGCATTAATACTGCTAAACCGCAACGACACATCACGCGCATCAAGTTTTTGGCGCCGTTGCCGGGGAGTGAATTGTTATTATCTGTTAATTTGATTAAGTATTTTAATTAGGTTTTTCTTTTTAGTTTTTTTTTAGATTCTAACCACTAACCCTGTTGTATATTAGATAGATTGCATTCATTGTATAATTTGCATATTTACTGTTTTTGTGTGTTTTTGTTTTCTGTAATTTTTGTTTCTTTTTGTTTGTTTTTATTTTTGTTTTTATTTTTTCTGTATTTTTCTGCATTCTGCTGTCGTTGTATTGTGCTGATACAAACGATACGGCGCATCTGTTTTCACCGATACGGCGTATTGCGTTTAATTTTTATAAAATACAACGCGTTTAATAAATTCGAGTACGACGCATCTTTCCCCAAGATACGGCGTATTCTGTTTTTAATAAGAAATTTTTCTAAACGGTAACGCCATACGACGCATCTGTTTTAACAGATACGGCGTATTTTCTATTTAAATTAAAAACAGTTTTTCGAATTATTAAACAGAAGCGACGCATCGATCTTTATCGATACGGCGCATCTACTAAATCAAAAATCTTGCATTTTGAAACGTAACGAAAATACGGCGCATTAGCTTTTGTTAATACGACGCATTTAATTTAATAAATATAATTGATTTTTGATATTCACTTTGATCGTTTCACTACTCTCGTGCACAAGTTAGTTTACTTTCAGAATAAATGATGCCTTAAGCATCACTATGGAAGATTACATTCTGAACCTAACCAAGAGATGCTAGCTGGAGTGATCAAACCTTCGATGACTGGAAGGTTGTAATAAGACGACAAGAGTAGAGGAAAACTCAGTACTGGTAACATTGAGTATCTTAAATTCTTGAAATAGAATTCCAGGTACCCCCGCCACCAGTTGTACGTACTGTCGGTCAGAGAGTAGAGTGAGCTGAGGAGGAGGTGAGAGCTTTGAGGGGTATAGTTGACGGTATGAGGGCTGACGTTGCTGTAGTCAGGAGGGATATAGGTTGGCTAGTTGGGAGTGTGAGTCAGATTCTGGAGCATCAGGGCACGAACCATACTCGCCCAGATGGTACTTACGTTAGAGGCATGATCAGATACTCCCGGCTCCCTTCACATGGCACACGCAGAGTCCGACCTAGGACCGATGATGCTAGCACCTCAGAGACTCGCTCGGCTGAAGGAGACGACTCCCCACATCCTTGATTTCATGTGTTTGAATTTATAGACACCGTTCCTCGTACATTTTTACTCTTTTGGGATTGTACTAAATACTATTATCATGTGTTTATTTAATGTTTCAGTTTATGTTTCTTATTATGTTTGATGGAGACTGGCATTAAGTTCAGCATTGTCACAACCCGTAATTTTAGGTCATTTTCCGAACCTCGACAATTCACTATTCATCAGTTACTATTCATCATTTACTATTCACTGATCACTATTCATCATTTCACTATTCATCATTTTTGGAGTCCGTTTGTGATTCCGAGAAGCGTTACTATTCACATGACACTATTCATTCCCGGAGGGAAAACACTATTCATGTCCATCATTCATTTCATCGTAAACGTGGTTTACGGGTATTCGTAATCGCGTAACCGGTTGGGTTTAACTGCGAAATTCATGCATCATTAGTAGGGACACTTCATACGGACTAGGAATAGTCTACATATCATCATAATGACACCTTCATACTATTCCACTCGTAGGTTTATTAAATTAACATTTTTATTACATTTGACGTTTTATGTATAATTAAATCTAATTAAAACGTTAACGCACGAGCAATAAATGTGACTAATACGACCGATAATCCCCACAATGGTCCCGATATATTTTTACACTCATTTTAACATCACAAAGTTTATAAAATTCAATTACCCGGTATTTTGAGAATTTATTTAATTTATATCGTACGTTTTATATAATTACGACGGTTTTCGTAAAAACTAAACAATAATTGTCCAAACACTCAATATTTGTACCCAACATATTTTTATAATTTTTATGACTTTATTAAGTCCCGGTTAACTCCGTTAAATTTTATTTCTAGCAAACACGGTACCCGGTTACACCTAAAACTAATTAAAACTACATAATTATACATAAATCCTCACACATAACACAACACAAAGAGGCCCCCCCCCCCTCTTCTCTTCCCACGTCAGCCCCAAGCCCCCTAGAGCCCCCAAAATGGTGCAAGACTTCCTATCTCAATTAATGCCTACATTTTGTTTAATATATATTAGTATTGACCTCATTTTTCACATCAAACTTCACACATACACTTCAAGTATAAGAAAAAGTTCTCTCTTCCTTTCTTCTTCCCCTTTGAGCTCGGCCAAGAACATCACCACAAGCAAGAAGCATCAATTTTTGAAGATCCATACATAAACAAGCTCCATTAGTACTCCTTTCTAAGGTTTTGAAATAAAAACCCAAGGTTTTATAGGTTTTCATCTCCATAAACTCACAAATCTTTCAAGTAAGTTTGACAAACTCATTTTCATAATTTTACCAAGTTTATATCATGTTCATATCATTTTTATGCAAGATCTATAGGCATATGTTAGCCTTTACCACTCTACTTATACTTTTACCACTTTTAAGCCCTAGATGTGTTATCTATTTAGATCCTTGGTAGATTAGCTTGGATGATGATGTTTAGGGACCCATGACACCCTAAGAAGGTGTATGGTAGGATTGAGAATTGTTTGGTTGTATTTTGGATGGTTTTGGACTAGATACAAACTAAGAAAACACATTTTTGAAACAATAATAATGCTACTGTCCCTATTTTGAAAACGTGGCCAACTCAGTAGGTTGTGAGTAATTTTGGACCAAATATTTAGAAAATACATTCCGAGACGAAACTATGGCCGAAAACGGGGATAAAAACGAGCTTATAACTAAGGAGATATGATTTTTCAAAGTTTAACGACGAAAACTAATTTTCTGAAAATAGCGTGCTGTTGGACGATTTTCGACGGACAAACTGAGGCGTTTAACGCGACCTAGATGAACCGAGCTACTGAAAATGTGTTAGTATATGTTAATACGAAGCCACGGATATAAAGAACGTCGAAAACAAGCTAATAACGAACAAGATACACGCGTTTAAACTTCGATAAATGCAACTAATTTTTGACAGCTTTTAATGGGAATATATTTACGTACTAAAAACTATATTTTTCAAGTAACAACCATGGAGAGCCGTATTTCTTACCCGTTGGAACACGTACGATCAAAGATTTATTAACGCGACTATTATAAGACATACCAAGGTTTTCAAAACGCCGAGACTAACACAAACATTTTATACACGTTATTACACGACTAGTTTTGACGTAACAAGTTGAACACATTTTTACCAAATTTTGGAAAACATTACATATCGACGATAACTATTATTTTCAAAGTACGAGTGGTATAGGTTACATATGCATGAACATCCACTACATCATCTAAGTAGAACATATTCATTCATGTTAGGTTGCGGCTAGTGTTCGCGCCTTGTTGTCCCGTTCACCTCACATAATCATCGCATTGTTGTATCATTATATCAGGTGAGTTTCATAGCCCCTACTTTTTACTTTATAAACTCTTTGGGGGAGATACATGCTTAAATTGTTTGCTATTACTCAAGACGATTTTACTCATATGCTATGCTATACTTTTATACACTTAAACATGATGTGTAGCTTTATTACGATATATGACTTAATGTGGAAAACTATTCTATACGCTATATTCTTTCACCACTGTTTAACTCCTGGATGGAGCCGACGGAGAGGTATTGATAGTACTATCGGGTTGACACCCCCACCCTTTGCCTACGATTCATGGCCTTGGGTGAATATAATCCAGCTATGAAGCATTCTTGCTTATTCTTGTCGTGAGGTTCAGTAGGCTATACTTTACATTAAGCGTGCATATATCGTATACACATGTGACTTGATCATACTATACATTAGCAGTGGGTTGTGAACACACAGGTTGCAAGTCTTGAATGGGCAAGGCTTGGAACTGAGTGGATTTACAATGCCTTTGCTGGAAAAATCTTCATTTTAAATGCAATTCATTTTACACTAAACTCTATGAACTCACCAACCTTTGTGTTGACACTTTTAAGCATGTTTATCTCAGGTTAGTAAGGCGATAGCAGGTGCTTGGAGCAGAGAGTCTTAGGGCATGCTTTTGGAGACTTTCGCTTTTATCATTTACCATTCGATGCACTTTAAAAACTTATGTGTTATTCTACTTTGGGATCTTTTGTTTTGTAAACTATGACTTTTATCTATTCGAATGGTAACTTTTCAAAACGTCTCATTTAGAGGTCGTTTTCTATAACTCGTACTTTGTGCCCTGAAGTAGCATCCCCATGACACTATCGTTCCGCTGCGATATTTTGGGGGTGTTACAAGCATGAGTGAACGAGAGAACCCGAGAGGTAAACCGTGAAACGTGCCAATTTTACAACAGACTGTTAACAATCTGTTTGGTAACTACATGCGCCGCATTTAGTGAAACAGATGCGACGCATCCTATCCTTTATTTTATTTTATTTCGTATTTATTCTAGGCTCGATACGGCGTATCTTCTTCCATAAGATACGGCGTATCGACTGACCTGATGATTTACAGTTAATTTTTTAGGATTTATTTTTACTAACTACTAATGTATTATGCAAGTTTGAACCTTCTTAACTCAGGTGTGTTAAAGTCTAAATAGTATTATAGATTCCTGCATTTTTGTGGATACATCATTTATAAAGCTTAAACATTCTCATCCACAAGAAAGTTGATTTTTGCTCTTATACGAATAATGGAGGATCATACCGAGCAAATCTCAGGGGAGTTTTTCTGTTCTAATTCTTTTATTTTCCAGTTTTTAACCTTTGACACAAACAACGAGGACGTTGTTTAACTTAAGTGGGGGGATGGAGAATTAGAACACTTACTTGTCCTAAACTTTTTCAAAATATGCTTAAAATGCGCTTAATATATCAAAATTTAAATTTTTTTTAGCATGTTTTTGTTTAAAGTCTAAATTACATAACCGCACACATAACTCTATTCTTTTAAAAATATTAAAACTTTAGTGTGCCGGTGACTTTTAAACTTTAGAACTTGGCTTGTATACTATTCGAGACCACCATAATGAGTATTATCTATATAATTGGAGTGACATGTCTAAATTGGTAAATTTCTAGGATTACACCCAAATAGCCTTTATATGTTATGTGATATTAACTAACTACACTGGTTAGTTAACCCCCGTATAAACCCTTTGTTTACTCTCACTTTTAGAGTAAAGATACCCTTAGAAAAACCCTCAGAGCCATTCCTTTCGTTTCTTACACCTTTGTTATAATGTTTCGATACACCCTTACACCTTAGCCTACCCTGTAGATTAAAATCCGTGGTTAATTGCTTTAGGCAAAGTGTGTTTCCTTACATTACCTGTGTTCGCGTGCGTAATTCATTATCTTTGGTTAGGTCGGGAAATTGCACAATGCAATTGGTAGGAAAGTAAATATTGTATAACTTTTAGTTTATTTTTCGTGTGTTTGCTACTTTCACTATTACAGTTATTTCTGAAAGTATGAAGAGTATGGAAAAATTATCCGGAAAAATAGTGATAGAAAAGTTGTGAAATTTTACACATATATGTTGATGTAAAAAAAAAAAAAAAATAGAAAAGAAAAAGAAAAAGGAAAAGTTGGAAGTTTGTTTTAACCAACTTATGTAAAGTTTTGTATTAAGTGGGAGATATCACCACTATTTGTTGTATATTATATTTATGGATTGAATGGGAGTTGGCCGTTATGAGAACGCCAACTAAGGTTATTCTTTGATTGAGATTTTGTTGAGTATAATTCGTGTCTACCTAAAGCGTGTGTTTCAAGTGTTAAAGCATGAGTTATTCAATGATATGAGTCTTATTCATGGGATGGTTGGGAAAGTGATTAACCACACTTAGGATTTTAATTTATCTGTTTTGTTTATTTTTCATTTTACACCAATTTGTATCCCAAATATTATGCATACCCTATATCATTCTTCATCTAAACCTTTGATTTATTGAGATTAGGGATTTGAGCAATCTTAAGTATCGTAGTCGTGGATTCGGCTATGTATTTATGATTTTGTCGCCCTTTTTGATATAATATTATTGGTGAAGATTACTTGGTCCTATCTTTAGCCCATTCGAGTTAAGGAATTGAGCAATTGCAAGTATCGTGGTCGTGGATTCGATCATGTATTTGTAATTTTGTCGCCTTTTCTGGAATATGAGATCGATAGAGATTAAAAAGGATGATCAACCCTTAACCAACAAACCCTTTTTACCGCTTTAGACTTGTTACTCCTTGGATTTAGTGGGGGAGATGCGTATACTTGCCAAGCCTATGATAGAATATTCGTCACGACTAAGCAACTAAACGATTTAGAATTGTTTTACATTAAAAATTATTTTGGTTTCTACTTCGTTAAGTGTTTGGTTTTGTGATTATGACAAAACGAATACGTGCTTAAATATAAAAATAAATCCTAATATCTTTTAGGATACATTTTCATATGATTAATTCTAAGGTTTACTTGGGGACAAGTAAAGTTCAAGTGGGGGGATATTTGATGAACTCAAATAAGTACATTTCATTATCATCATTTATCCTATTTATTTGACTTGTTTTATTATATTATATATGAGAATCGATACATTAATGTTTACTTTAGTAATTCTCAGGTAAAAACAAGCATTATGTGAAACTTGGCGATTTTGGACTAATTATGGAGCAAAACAAGCGAGATGTCAAAAGTCTACTGAAATCTAGAAGATGTGCCGTATCTCACTCAACAGATACGACGCAATATCATACTTAGATGAATTCGAAGACCATTGCCTGACTTTGAAGAATGCGCCGCATGCAATTCTGTCATACGCCGCATATGAAACTTTGGTCAAAGAAGAAGATCAAGCTCATTCTACTCCAGTTACGCCGCAATATACTTCTAACATACGGCGTATCACTATCAAGATTTCACCAGTTACAATCTAAGACAGCTAAAGTACATGCGCCGCATAAAAAGATCAAGTTACGCCGCATCTGAAGACGGTGTACGAATATTCCAGAATATATTAATCTTGGACCCCACGCGAAGGTAAGTCAATGCGCCGCATCTATCAACTCAATGGGCCGCATCGATCCCTCAGACTGAAACTATAAATACCCCAAGGTCAGACGAATTTAGCAGACTTTTAGACCATATATATATAACCCTAGAGCCGAATCCAGACGACCAAGCAGCACAAGACACACCTCAAACTAAGATACAAGAGCTGTAAGGAGGTCCTGCATGTATTCAATTCATTAAGTAGTTTTGTTTTATTGTTTTAGTACGCTTTAATTCATCAGGATTGATGGGCTTGTGTCATGTGACTACGGAAGATCATGCACTCCCCTTAATATTGCTTTCCCATTAATTAAAGTTTATATGTTGATGTCTTTGGTGACTTTTATTAGTGCATTGATAACCTCTGTGTCTAGCTGAGTCTTGCTTGGGTCGCCATGCCCCTTCCTCGCCTATTTATTCTAGCGTCTCTAGAAAAGTAGGATAGACATAAGTAATCATTAAGGGTTTACTCGCCGATAAGATTAGAGCCAACGAGAAAGGTTTAATTATATACACTTCATATAAAACTAGCAATAAAACAAGTGACAAGCTATTTAATTATCAGGACAGGTCTTCTTATTGTCTCGAGTATCTATCTGTGTACGTGTGTGCTAATCGCTGATTCGTGCTCATTAGTTTAGTTTTCTATTTAATTATAACCAAACCGTGCCAGTCTCTCAGGCTGAACCCCCTTGCGTTAGATTAGGTTGTATAGCTAACTTAGGATATTAAAATACTGATTAGAATAACTAGATAATACGTTCCACTCTTAGTGATCGACACTCTGCTTACCATTATATTCATACTGACCGGGTACACTGCTCGTTAAGTGTGTGTGTTATTGATAAGTCGGCTAAATATAAATTTAAAACTTGAGTAGGCATTAATACTGCTAAACCGCAACGACACATCACGCGCATCAACTAAATTTGGATTCTACACCAATGTATATTACGTGACCATCCAAGCCTCCATCACCAGACAACAGTGTAGCCAAAAGAGAAAGCTTCAAGCAGAACTGCAAAGCAAAAAGATGATTATTGTATTATGGCCTATAATATATACTGAATGAAGGATATATGTTAGACTTAATTAAAGTGAGTGTCATTCTTGGATGAGAAACTCGTGACTTGTATTTATCATTTAACATTTGTACACGGTTTAAGTATGTTGTAAAAACTGTAAGTTAGTCTCTTTTATCTACTATGCTATCCTATCCCACATCTCCCCAACATGTAAACCTTGTAAGGGTTCCTTATCTATAAAAGGAACCCATGACCTCCCATATGATGTGTGGAATACTAGGGGTAAGGTTCTAGGTTCCTCCATTTCTTGTATCTCATCCTCTTCTTTATCTTAATCTAATATTCTCTTTTCTCTTCTACTTCTCATCTTAATCTCTTCTTTAATCTTTTATGTGTGAAATGATATGCTATTAAAGGTCCTACAATATATATTTTGTGTCAATGATAAAACATTAAATATGACAGACTTCATTGAGGTTACTAAAAAGGTTAAAGGAGAAGCTAAAAGTTGAAACAAAAAACTATTCATTCAAAGTAAAAGAAGATTATATCATGTCATTTCCATTTATTCCAAAGCAAAAAAAAAAAAAAAAAAAAAAAAAAGGAAGTAGATAGTCCTGACTCATCAAAGGTTGATTTGCTTTCATAGTCCATAACCTTCACGGCACCATTGATTGCATTAGTCCAGTCGGAATGGCTTTTCCTCCAGGTTCCCGCGGCAGAATGACCACAATAACCGAGGAAACAAATAATTGCTTAGGTTTACAAGTAAGTCAAGGTCAGAAGTCAAAGTTCAAAAGTTAAAAGTCAAAGAAATTACCTGAATGGTGTCAGAGCGTAAAAAGTTGGGATTTAGACATACGCCTAATTCAATTAAAAGAAGCCCAAAACATTAACAAATTACATTAGTAAATTTCAACCTTAAATAAAAATAAACACAAATAAATATTATTCTTACGGTTAGCACCTTGAATAATGAATAAAAAAGAAAAAGTACATAATTTTTGCTCGATCCCATTTGTAAATTATAATAAAAAATTAAAAAAGTTACATTTAAGACATAAGCAATATTTGAATAGTTTATCGGAAAAAGAAAGCGGTGCAACACACGGGTCTGAATGACTCGAATATTGACCAAGAAAATATATATTATAAAGTACATCAAGTAATATGGGTTACTTGATGTACTTTATATTCAGAATCTTCTATGCCATATTTTCAATAGAAGAATTAATATAACGAATTGGTAAATTAAGTAATGAGACGAAGATAATAAAAATCTTTTATTAAAGACAACTAATTATTTCACAATATATGCACACAAACGATCTCACATGTCTTAATAAGAACTTGAACTAACAAGCATTTAGTTGAAGAGTTTCTCACACAAGAAAAGATATTATTAGAACAAAAACCCCTACTACGATGTTCATTTACATTTTCTTACTTAGAAGAAACGGTATCATAAGCAAAAAAAACAAGACACGTATATCGTACGGGTTTGACAACTCGACAATTTACACAAAAATTACGCGATTAACAATTAAATAAATAATTTTAAGACATAAGCAACAGTTCAATAGTTTATCGAAAAAAAGTCGGTGTAACGCACATGTAACAAGTTAACAACCACTCTAATGATAAGGACAAAAGAATAGTACCTACGAAAAAACCCCTTTGCACACTCAAATTTGAACAAGCGTAATACCCCGGTTCACCTGCTCTAATTAATAAGTTAAATGCAATAATTAGAAACAACGAATCGGAGACCAAAAAGAAAAAGAACTACCATGAACTTGTACCTCATACAGTATTTGCCTGTAATATTTTGTTTCCTAAAAATTCAAATATTTTTAACATGAACTCTAGGTTTTACTAAATTTAGAACTGTTAAATGTAAACAATTGTTTCTTTAAATAACTTAATTGCTATATAAACATGGATAACTTTGACAAACATCATAAATTTAGAAATTGTAATAATCAACTAACATAAAAATATGTTAATTTGAGCTCATTTAATGTCTTTAAACCTATACCACCGTGACACAAATTAAAAATTCCTAAACAATAATGAGAAAAGTTCAATAGGAAACAACATTTATCTAAAGAACAAATAACAAGATCTCAACCATCCATCCTTCTTCCATCCAATGGTTTAGATTAAAATGAACAAATATACTGAGGGGCATTTTAGTCATTCAATACTTTCTACCTAACCACTTATACACACTGTACACACACATTCACACTCGTCTCTCTCATCTCTCTCTCAGATCCCAAACGCTGTAACACAAAAAAAAATCTCTCTCTCATACAACACACACACACACACAAATAACGTCATGAATCCCGTCGTCAATCCCACCGATAGCCGATCCGCCGTCGATCCCGCCGTCAATTAATAGTCGATCCGTCGTCGATCCGCTATTGTTTCGCCATCGCGATATCCAGGTGGCTCGTAATGATATGTGAGCGACCAGAGGCGGACCTATGCGAATCGAAATCGTGTAGAAAATATGCAATATTTTTGCTGGGAACTACCTTAGGATTATATCAGGACCTACCTTGGATCAAAAGATTCTAGCCTTAAGCCAAGAAAATTGCAAAAACGTGAGAAGTAAATCTGGAGAAGATGAACGAAGTTTGATTGTGACAGTTGAAGTGTTAGAGGTAGGGGAAGACTTTTTTTGTGTGTGGGGGTAATAGTAAAGGAATGTGGGGTCTATAGAGTTATGGCTTTTCATTTATCTTAAGTTACTATTATCATTTTATTATAAAATGGAAAACATCATCTTAAAAATTTCTTTTTTCTCATTTTATTTACTTATCAATATGTGGCTTTGCGAAGAAAAAAACAAAAAAACAAGTCATTAACAATATGATTTATCAATTTTTGTAAATCTTTTAGCTAGTTATTATAATATAAAATCATGTTAACATTGTATGATTTTCCTATCAGTTCAACCGATTAAATCATTGAGAAAACCATGTGATGCACCAAAGAATCCCATGGGATTTACAATGAATCCTTTGAGATTCATACTGAATCCCATGGGATTTATACAGAATCTCATGGGATTTACACAGATTACCCATGTGATCAAACTGAATATAAGTAACAAACATTATATATTCAAAGTAAACAAAATATATTCAAAGTGAACAAGAATTTTTCTCATAATATTACACAACAAAAATAGAATCTCAAGTGATTTTGTACTTCCAGTTTATATAAAGCAAAATGAAAATCCCATGGGATTTATACAGAATCCCATATGATTCTCTCTGATCCCTTGTGATTCATATAGAATCCCATGTGATCCATACAGAATCCCATGAGATTCTTTGATGAATAACTTGTAATTCATAAAGATTACCCATGTGATTCATACAGAATCCATCCCATGGGATTCTGTATGAATCACATAAAAGATACTCATCAAGTATCTTTATGGAACACATGGGATTCTATATGAATCCCAAGGGATTAGAGAGAATCACATGGGATTCTGTATAACAACATACAACTTTTTAATAAAGAGATTCCAAGAGCTCATTTCAACAATCATATAAAAAACATCTACCCTTAAAAAGCTGTGACATAAAAGTATAAAACAGTGATTTACTCATTTTTACAAATCACTTGTGATTTTTTAAAAATAACAAATCACAAGTGATTTTTTTACGAATCCCGTGGGATTTTTCTGGACGGAAATTTTGAAAAAAAAATCATCTTTTTACGAATCCTGTGGGATTTTTCTGGATGGAAATTTTGAAAAAAAATTTCGTCTTTTTACGAATCCCGTGGGATTTTTTTACGAATCCCGTGGGATTTTTCTGGACGGAAATTTTGAAAAAAAAGTTCTTCGAAAGTATATAAAAGTGCATATCTATAGAAAGATGATTTAATTCTCGTCGCGATGGTGTATTTTTCGTAGCTTGAAGATTTACCGTTTGTAAGATATGTTGTTTTTTAAAAAAAGGTGGAAAGTGGGTTTTTATATTAAATGAGCTAAAATGCCAATTTTGCCCTCCCTTTGTTATTTTTGGCTTCATCTCAGCCATTAGATGAAAGGTGGATGGATGGTTGAGATTGGCTTATTTGTTCTTTAAAGGATACATGTTTTGCAAGGATCTCACCTTAAACAATAATTAGTTTATGTATATTTTTTTCTCAAAACTAGCATGGTACTCGCGCAAAGAAACAAGTTCGGGGACGAATATTGTTGAACAATTTTTTGATTTTACGTTTTTCTTTGACGAATATTGTTTAAACTTATCAAAATATAGATTGTCGAAAGTCTACACCTCCACGAGTAATCTGAACAAAGAAACCTTCTGGTTTAAACTTATCAAAAGATAGATTATCAAAAAACAAAACATGAACATATTTTTAAAGGAATGGAAAGTTATAAAAAGAAAAGAAAGTGAAAGGGTTGAAATAAGAAAAAAAAAAGAAAACTTTTCACCCCTACAAAATATAGAACTGCCTTGTGCAGTTGTACGTGTCTTATAACAGACATACACCTCCCTCCACTCACCCTCCCACCATTCTTCTTCCTGAGGTACATTAGTTTCACATAGTAAAAACATACACACACGCGCATCTTTTACACGCACTAAAACATAAACTAGCCTTTCATTTTCACACACACTAGCTAAAAACACATACAAAACACATACACACTCGCGTTTTATTTTAACACACACATAGAACACACACTAAAAACATAAACACACACGCGCCATTTTTCAGAAACACACACATGCGCACCATTTTTAAAAAAAATACACACATATATTTTAGTCAAACACAACTACATATTTTCACACACACTCAAAAATACACAGTATAATGTTTCACACACGCTAATTACCTGATATCCATTTAATGGTCTTAACCTATTTTCACTATAACCTTATTAATTAGCTTAAAACATCATTTACCCAAATCCCCAAAATTGGTTATATAATCCGTAATTCATAATTCACCAATTTAACTCAATAAGAGTTACTTACCTTGTAGGATCATTTCTAGGAACTCAATACTTGCACAAACACTTAATTCTTCATCATTTGATCATTTGAAAGTTCATGTTTTTCTCTCTCTTTCTTTGTTGGTTCGTCACTTCCCGCAAACACAAGAACACTCTACACAAATGAAGAATTGTCTAAAGAAAACTAGCATAAACTAGTTAGTAGTTTGCTTAGTTGGCAACTATGGTCACTCAATTCTTTTTCTCTTATATTTGTGACACACAATACTTTCTATAACCATTTACATAATACTTTGACTTACAGTTTGATTATTGGGTTTGGCTAGCCAATTACGTGAAGCTTTCAACTTATAAAAGTCGTAGTCAAACTTACTCAATGGAATAGTCGTAATATATACCTAAAACTGGTTTTGGGGTGTTACAAATCTACACCCTTATTTAGATTTCATCCTTGAAATCTATTTATTTGAAATTTGCGACCATTCGCCAAGCTCATCTCACATCTCCAGTCCTTATTCTAATCTTTTATACCAATTTCCCATTTTTACATTAACATAATTTGCTATAATTTGCTTGTTTTACATCCTTAATCCTAAAAGTTAATAATATTTTCTCTAAAGTTGCAATATCTCTACATAGTTTTTACAAATTCTAACTTCTTTCTAATGACATCATATCATTTTCATCACATTTACTATAGTCAGTTTATCATTTTACTACATTTTTACTAGTATCATGACACTTTCTTACATTCATTTCAATTTTTCCAATAAGGACTACTGGTCACATGGAAAATTTCACTAATTTTGACTTTATATAAGTCAATTTGAACACCATGTCATCCATAATTCAAGACACCCTACATAACTTAGCGTCTTTCACAGTCAATATATCCTTCTTTTCTTTATATCATAAGATACTTCAAGTATAATTTTGTTAACACATAACTGTTAACCTCTTCCAAATTTTACACTATAATATTTATTTAAAGTGTTTACCCTATAGGTTTCACTTCCACTTTTAACGTCCTCCTCGGCTTTTATAAGCACTTATCTTATTTTTTACAACGTCTAACTTGTTTTTAGATTTAACTTGTCCAACTCTTAACCCCGTAATCGTGTCATATCGAATATACATAAGCACACTCATTTACAATTCATTATTTACATAAAAAGGCATCCCAATTGTTACATCCCAAAATCGGATTTTAAGTATTTAATTACGAGAATGCCATCGGGTGAGTTTGACTATGACTTACATAAGTTTGAATACTTTACGTGATTGCCTAGTCAAACCAGATAGTCAACTATAAGTTTATTGTATTATGTAAATGGTTTTAAAAAGTATTATGTGTCAAATATATGAAGGAAAAGGACTTAAGGGGCTAAAGGTGTCAAGTAGCCAAACTTGACACTAAAAAATATCAAAACTTTTCTAGGTTTCTCAAAAAGTTCTAGTGTGTTCAAATTTTTGTGTGTATTGTATGTTTTGAGATGGAAAGGAGGGAAGACGAATCTTGGTGAGCAATTGAAGAAAGGTTAGGGTCTCAATCAAGGGAATAATCCCTAATTAATCTTTTGCAAGTAAGTAATCTCATTCCTTGAGTAAATTGATCAATTTAAGAGTTAGGGTTCGTGTACCCAAGCTTCTGGGTTTAGGGTAATTCTTATTCTAATAGCAAGTATGGAAGTATTGAATTAATGGGTTAAGGTCAATTAATGAATTAAGTGTAAATTGATGATTTTGAAATGATCATATGCTGATAAAGATGGGTTTGGTTATGATTATGGGTATAATTAGAGACCTTATATTGTTATGTGAATTATAAGTGTTAAATATGTGTTGATGATTCTTGGTTAGGAATCATTTGTTGTTGATGGTGAGGCTCTTGGATGACATAGCTTGATTTAAGGTAAGTAACAAAGTTGTAATATGTTATGATATATGAATGATCTTGTGTTTATGCATATTGATTGTTAAGTGCTTAAGAGTATAGATATAGAGACTTAAATTTGGAGATGGAACTAGGCAAGTCAAGTTTAGTTAAGAAGGTCAGTTTTGGGTTATGTCGTTTCCGCGAAAAGTTTTAAATTTTAGTCAAATCCGGAAAGGGACGTTTCACCAATCTATGTAAGTAAGGAATTATAAATGCGATTTACAATCTCACTATAACATTTCCCCAAGAGAAACTTGGCCTTTCCCTGTAGGGCTTTGCCATTTAACCCTACCCTTACAGTATCACCAAACTTACGTTGGCCTTAACACATCTAACCCATAAAGGGTGGACCTATAATCATCTCAAAGGATCTATAACCATGCCATAAAGGCAAGTGATAACGCTTAAATTGTATATTTTTAGGCGCGTTATCCGCACTTTTGTACATGTTATTTGGTTAATTTGATGAGCTTTTGGTACTTATTAGCACAAAGTTAAGTTTTCAAGTTCATGATTAGCCAAGACAAAGATAACAAAGAAAAGTCAAAGAAATGACGAATAAACGTAAAGTTGTGCATGCACAAAAAATCCCGCTTCATGTACACATCTTGGAGTCCATTTGAGAAGATAAATTCACGAAGTATATGCTCCCAAGACTCAATATTATAGTCTTGGACGTGTTTTGAAGCAAAGTCATTAGTTGTTGACCAAAGAAGCAACATCCATTGGGCCAGTTGTAAAGGAAAAAGTGTGCGCAGGAAATGCTAAGCGAGTCCAGGTCGCTAACTGCGAAATCATGTGGCAACCGCATATTGAACACGAACCGCAGGTTGAGAGAGGAATGCAACTTTAATGCAAAAATTAATTGTGAAGTCTGATCATTTTCTTACCATAACTCTTCTCTCAGTCATTTGATGACCCTTTGTGACAACCGGTAATTTTAGGGACTTATTAGGTACTTCGTTACGTGTAATTAGAATATTTAAGAACCCGAGAAACCATCCTTGGAATGTGTGAGGTTTTATTTAGGAATATTGATATTTGATACGTGTGTTTGCCCCGTAGAACTTGAGTTTGAACACGATGCGAATCGGCACGAATCCAAAGCTAATAATACGTAAAATAACTGACTTAAGACGTGTTGAACACATATAGACGTATAGATAGTCATTTTTAACAGAAAAACAATTCTAAAATTAATGGCGGAATTTAGAACATCTCACGGATAAGTTTACTAGTCTAAACGAGCCCAAGAAACGTTATAAAAAAAAGAATAGCAAAACTACACAATTAGCTCCTTGCATCTAATTTAACCTGCGCCCCCCCTTAGTTTGCATAGTTGACAAAATCTTCCCTAGGGCTAATATAAACACACCATCACCCTCATTTTCCTAACCCTAATAATAACATCACCACTTTCTCTCTCTCTCAACTTACCACCGTCACCTAACCGGCCACCACCACCGCTGATACATCGCCACCACCAACATCAAAATAATCATAAACCCTCCCTTATTTCTCCTTCCTCATCTTAGATATGTGGTGTACGCTCCTTGTAACCCCTGTACGCGCCACCACCACCGCCGTTATCTTGTCATTTTTGAGTTTTGGGTAAGTAGGTAAGTAGATCTGTGGGTTTAGGGTGATAAACTCATCGATTCTCACCCTTGTGTGAATCAGTGAGACACGAAACAAACAATAAACATATTAAACTTGGTAATAATGAATCTAAAACACATGGTATCATCTTTCTTGTGACTTGTTCTCCTTTTGGTACGCGTGCCGAGAGCTTAGGCTCTCGTACGCCTCTACTTGGTCTTGATTCGAGCTTTTTTTTAAGCTCACGAGCGTATTTGTTTGTGTAGTTATATGGTTTGCTTGTCGGGTTAATCTTGGTTAACGGTTTGAAACCGAACCCACTTGTGGGTCTCGGTCACTCTTGAGTCAGCTTGGTTTGGTTTTGCTTTTGCTTTTGGGTTAACCTTTGTCTGTTTAGTGTCTTGCTCGCGGCGTGTAGTCATAGCCGAGACCTTATGGTCTCGGCGAGGTAAGTATATTCGGTTCGATTGGTTTGTGGTATTACTTGGGTTGTTTGAGACTTAATTATGTTGTGAATACTTGAGCCGTAGGTTTAGTAAGGCTGAGAGATGAGATTGACATTATGGACTTGGAATTTGGACTTGAAACGTGATGTTTTAGCCTCGTCGTGGTTAGCCGAGAACCCGTGGTCTCGGTGTGACCATGATAGCCTAAAAATGGATATATTACTGACTTGGACTTGTTATTTAGTACATTGACTTGTTGACCCAGCTTATTGCCATGGAATTATGATGGAAATGTGACTCAATAATGATAATGACTCTCGTGACTATTAATAACGAAAAGAGAAGTTCAATAAAAACGGACGTTAAATATATTAACTAACAACTTACCTCGTTACTTAATATATTATAACAAAAACGGAAATATAAAAGTCGTAAGTAATTAATTTGAATATAAACGGAAAAACACAAAGTTATTAGTCGTTTCGAGGCGCATTTACCTAGCACGTCATAATTTGAAATATTAGCATTTAATGTGAATTATTTGAAGTTACGGATTTGTTTAGCATTAATAGACCCGAACGGCATAGTTATCGGACTTATTAAGTTGACGAATTCAATCAGGACCCGGTAAGCGTGTTGGAGGAATTTATTAACGTGTGACCTATCCTTATGACTTACCATTGATTGTAATGTGTAGGTTTGGCTTTGGATTAATAAGTGAGACGAACGAATTATTGGACTTATCGAGTTGACGAATTCGACAAGGATTCAATAATTCGTTCGGATACCTTATTAAGCTTTTAAGCTTAACCATTTGACCTTGACTTTGATTGTTTTACTTGATGATTGATTGGTAATCGGATTACTTGGGATTTTGCAACACCGGGATTGAAACATAAACTTGGAAAATTATTGGACTTTAGACATTTTAGGCTATTGGAACACGAAACGACTATAGTACATTAGACTCATAATGAATTTAATGTATTCGAGCCATAACGGATAAACAATGGAAATAATGTCTAATGAACAATAATATTTATACCACACGTTATTTAAACATAATTAGAAACTAATAAAGTCATTCGAGTTGGAATGTTCTATGAACAAACGATTCATGACGAAATTTTGTTTTAACTTATAAAACAAGTATATTATAAAATAGTATGGGATTATGGGAAATTATCAACGATTGCCAATCACTCCATCTACTAGTTGTGTCGTTACATGATATCTATGGTCTCCTATTTATCGTCTCATCTTGAACTCTTTCATTTTCTCCTTAGTTATTCCGTTATTGTCTTCCTTTTGGCGTGTATACTCTTGATTCTGTGTCTTCTTACCGTTACACAAACAATGATACCAAACTCTAATAAACGAATAGAACAAGATTAACTTGGAAACAGAACTGGGAATGGGAATATTAATCTTTGGGAACTTTTACGCCTTAGGTTATTTCATGGAATATATGTTAAGACGAGTATTTATATTATTAAGCCGTGTCGACTCCGTCGTGCTGTGAGATTCTAGTTGCTGTTGTGCTAGGCTGCCCTTGACTATTGTATCTGTGCATTGCTTGACTGAGGTGAGTTTCATAGCCCCACTTTCACTCATAAACTGTTATTCGAAACTTGGGGTGAGAAAACATGCTCAACTGTTTTGAATGGACCTAACTGTTATTTTATTATTTGCTATAACTTGTTAACTGGGTAAGGTTAGATATTACACGAGGGCTCCTGTGTCCTCACATTAACATGAGGGCTCCTGTGTCCTTGCCTGCTGTTATATGTGATTATGTGACTGATATTTAGCTTAGTCCAATGTAGCAAATAACTTATCATGGTCCACTGTTAATACTATTTGCCTAAACCTATGAACTCACTAGCATTAGCTGACCTTTTAGCATGTTTTCTCAGGTAATTGATGCAACTTCTGTTGACTGCTTAGGATTCGGAGGCTTGGCAAGTGACACGGTCCTTGGATCAATTTCATACTCTGATAACTTAATTTGGGACCTATTATTTATATTTTGGGCTTAATTCCGCACTTTTGAATAAATGTAAACATTAAATATTTGGTTGAAATGTTTTATTAAAACGGATGATGTATTTCCATTTTCTTATTCTTGTGTTGTGTACCAATCCCCGTAGTACCCCGAAGCTTTTATAAGTCTTCCGTTGTACCAAATTTTGGGGGTGTTACAGATTGGTATCAGAGCTCGAGTTATAGAGAACTCGGTACTTATAAAAAACCTAGATTATAACTACTTTTCAAAAATTGATCATATGACTGACGCGTGCCTGCCTGCCAAGCCGAAGCCTCTAGTATTGATATGATAAGTTCATGAATTGCTTGACATGCGATTAGAACTATGTGATATTTGACTTGGGGATATGACTAGGATTATGCTGTAGTTTGTTATCACTATATTGGGGAATTGCTTTGATCTAGTTTATACACCGCGTGTTTAATTGTTTAGTGCACTTATACCTACCTACTTCCGTTGTCACAGACCATGCCTTCACTAGCGTTTGATGCATCTGATGAGATCCTTATGGCTGGATCCCGCCCAGCAGGATCTCTGATGACTCCAGCTCAGGACGATCCCTATGAGATTGTCAGACTTCCAGCCTCAGCTTCATCACCAATTCCACATGCTTCATCTACTTCACTCACTTCTCAGCCATCATCATCATCGGTTGGTCGCCTAGTTCTTCGTAACAGCTTACCCTTCATCAGGCACTAGCCCGTGCTCAGACCCCCAGACTCACTCATCATCATACAGCACGCATGCCTGTGCGACTACCTACATCACCACCTATTTACTTCTTATCTCACTCTCTTCTGTCATCTCCACCTTCACCATCATCTCACCGCAGACCCCGATCACCTGCTGCATCATCACGGTCATCTCATGATTCACCGACACCACAAAGATGTTGTTTTCGAGACTCATACTCAAAGGACGAGGATGAGGATGATGACCCTGAGGAGGAACCTTAGGAGGAGGAGGAGATTATCCCGGATGATGTCATCCCACTAGACCAGAGCCCCGCACCACTAGTGCACTCACCAGGGCCTGGCTCTCCATGGCATTTTCCTGAGCCCTATTCACTGGAGCAGTCGTTCGAGCTGGCCTCACCTCCTCACTCACCCGATCCAGAGTTCCCACCGGCCCTGGCCACACCGTCAGAGATTTCCTCAGAGGCGGCTGACCGTGGAGAGATGGGTCGGATATGGGATCAGATTGTCGCCAATGAGAGAAGGATCAGTCATCTGGCTAATCGATTGGTGGGCATATCAGCTGCGAGATTCGGAGAGGTTGAGCGAGATATGGGGATACAGTATGGCAGGGTCACATCATTGAGGCGTGATTTGCATGATTTCTGCGATGTGATGAGAGACTTACAGAGAGCCTTTATGACTGCCCGAGATACCGACAGGACTCTCTGGCCCAGGGTCACTGAGCTGCAGACTCAGAACACTCAGCTCAGGAGAGACCACGCGGCAGATCGCATCGAGATATCACCCTTATGGAGACAGATGGCAGATTTAGAGACTATCGTGAGAGACCTACGTCGAGAGCGCGGATAGATATATCTAGATTAGCGACTTTGTACCATCTTTAAACTGAGGAGTCCTCGGTTAGAGATGTTAGCCTTATCATCTATCCTTGTTATTTTCGTTTATCAGTATCGTCTATGACGATCATCTACCGTTTCATTTCTCTTGTGTTTTCCGAAACCTTGTATCAAATTTTGATATTATGAGAAATTTGAATATTTTGTTATCACTTTGAGCTTAAGTTTCCATTGTTGTCTTGCGGAATAATATTCCTGTTATCGTACTTGGTGTTTTTATTGATATTCCACTTCGTGATGTTCACACTCTTTCGAAATATATTCAGTTAATTGGAATCTTATGATTATCTCGTGTTGTGAATCAGATCAATGGCCACGATACGAAACCCCATCAGGATCACCCGAACCGGACCTGCTGTCATCAACATCGGTCGTCGTGGCCGACCTCTAGTTCGAAACACCAACAACCGGAATACCGACAACCAGAATACCGACAACCAAGATGCCAACATCCAGAATGATACCACTTGTTAATACATAATATTACTCTTTATCACACAACAACAATATGAGAATAAGAGAAGATAGAAAGAGAGAAAGATGGAGATGGTAACTTCTAGAGATTAGATTGAGAGAGAAATGAGAGATACAAGAGAGAATACCCCTAGAAGCAACACCTTCCAAGTGAGGAGGGTGATGGGTATTTATACTATTCTAGACTTGGGTGGGCTTGGGCTTGAGATGGGCTTTTACAATGATTACATGATTATAACATTTAACTAACAAACTTAAGCCCAAGCCCGTTGATTAAACTAACTAACTCAAACAACGACACATTAATTAAACTATTACAATAACGAATGACCATCACTTTAAAATAAATCCTAACAAGAATGATACCAATCAGGATGTTAATGGTCAAAATGGTAATGTTCACACACCACCTAACACCGCAACTGTCAATCAAGCTCTAATCGACCAACTCGTAGCTCATCGAGTTGCTGAGTTGCTAGCTGAATCAAACCACTCGAATACCTCTGCTGGAACTCCACCCTAATAGAAACCGCGGTTGCACGTACAAAGACTTTCGAAGTTGTGGACCGACCGAGTTTAGTGGAACCGAATGTATTTTCATTTTAATGCGTTGGATGGAGAAAACGGAATCTGTATTCACAGTTAGTAACTGTGAGGAAGATTCTAAAGTGAAGTATGCTACGTTTAGGAATGGCAATGGGGCGGGTTAGGGGCGGGGCGGCTATACCCATCCCCAAACCCGATTACAAAAGTCATCCCCAAACCCGCCTCAATCCCCATTGGGGATCTTATCGGGGCGCCCCGTTGGGGCGAGATGCTCCCCCAAACCCGCCGATTCCCCATTGGGGTCTTATCGGGTTGTCTTTTTTGAGCGTGATGCTCCATCATACTCGTGTCGTTCCTCGTTTACTCTTATGTTTACAATATTAACAATATGATTTCATGGTATAACTTGAAGAATCGAGAACCCATTAATTAAGCATTGGAATAATTCACAACTTTTTAGAATATTATGACACAAAACAAGCTTCTATCATCACAATTTGAAATATTACAAAGATAAAAAAAAAACTAACAAAAATTAGAGAATTTTAATTTTAGTACGTAAATACTAACACAATATTTTATGTATATGCATATATGTACATGTATAAATATATTTCGGGGCGTGGCGGGGCGGGGATGGTGTGCCCCGTCCCCGCCCCAAACCCAATAAGAATCCCCGTTAAGGCCCCAAAACCCGCCTAAAAAACCGATAAGCACCCCGTCCCCGCCCCCGCCCCAAACCCAATAAGAATCCCCCTTTCGGGTTTCCCCATTTGGTTCGGGTTTTTTGGCCATCCCTAGCTACGTTCACCTTGAAGGATGAAGCGTTGACCTGGTGGAACAACTGTCTCAAGTCTGTAGGGAGTGACGTGGCTTATGCTATGACTTGGGATCAGTTCAAGGCGTTGTTGATTAGGACCTATTGTCCTCGTAACAAAGTAGAGAAGCTGAAGATTGAGTTTTGGAACCATAAGCTGAAAGGTACAGACATGACAGCTTACAACCGTCGGTTCCAAGTGCTGTCATTGCTATGCCCAGAGATGGTTCGTACTGAGACACTCAAAATAGAGCGATATACTGATGGGCTACCCTTGTCTACAAGGAATGATGTGACCGCAAAACTGACAAATCTCCATGAAGCCATCACGATAGCACAACGTCTAATGGATTCGCTAGTCCTTGAGAATGCTGATAAGGAGAGCAACAACAAAAGGAAGAGAGACGACCACCCTAAGGGTGGTGACAACTAAAACAAGCGACAAGAGGTCGCCAAGGTCTATGCTATCAGGAATGGAGATAAGAAGGGTTATGCTGGGAACAAACCGATGTGCAATTGTTGTAAGCGACACCACTATGGACAGTGTACCATAATGTGCAACAACTGCTCAAAGGTTGGATACATGGCCAAAGACTGTAGATTCCGACCCTTGCGATGGTTGAAACTACTCTAGGGACGGATTGGAAGGCCAGTGTTACTTGTTTTGGATGTGGAAAGAAGGGACATTAAAAGAACGAGTGTAGAGAGCCGTGGAACCGAGGAAACCAAAGAAATGCAGGAAACCAAGGGAATGGAGGAAATCAAGGAAACCGAGGAACGGGAGGAAACGGACATAACCAGGGGAACCGAGGAGCAGGAGGACACCAGAGTAACTAAGGCATTGGAAATCATCAGGGAAATGTGGGAGCAGCCCAAGGAAGGGTGCGTGTTACTGGGAAGGAAGTCAAAGAGGACCCGAACGTCGTTATGGGTACGTTTCTTCTCAATAACCGTTATGCTTCTATATTGTTTGATACTGGTGCCGATAGGAGTTTTGTGTCCACTGCGTTTGTCCCTTTGCTTGAGATCGCCCCGACTGCCTTAGGTATAGTTTACAACGTAGAGTTGGTTAATGGTAACCTTGAAAGGATAGACACCATTATCCGAGGGTGTACGCTAAACTTTCTGAACCACCCTTTCAACATAAACCTCTTACCCGTTACCTTAGGTAGTTTTGACGTCATCATCGGTATGGACTATGGACTGGTTGTCTCAGTATCATGCCACTATCATCTGCCATGAGAAGGTCGTTTGCGTGCCATACGGAAACGAAATTCTCACGATACAGGGAGATAGGAAAGATCGCGGAAGTCCTTCCAGATTGAATATTATCTCCTATATCAAAGCACAAAAGCACATCGAGAAAGGAAGTTACCTTTTCTTAGCCCAAATTTCCAAGAAGAAGGAGAAGAAAAAAGACGAGAAGCGTCTAGAGGATTTACCCATTATGCAAGAATTTTCGGAGGTGTTTCCAGATGATTTGCATGGAATCCCACCGGTGAGACAAGTCAAATTCCAGAATGATTTGATGCCTGGCGCTGCACCCGTAGCACGAGCACCTTATCGACTCGCCCCTACCGAATTGGAAGAGTTGACGAAGAAGTTGGGAGAGTTGGCGGAGAAAGGATTCATACGACCAAGTTCCTCTCCATGGGGAGCCCCGGTTCTGTTCGTAAAGAAGAAGGACGGATCCTTTCATATGTGAATCAACTATCGAGAGTTGAATAAGTTGACGGTGAAGAACCGGTACCCTCTACCTAGGATCAACGACTTATTCAACCAGCTCCAAGGATCGAGCGTATATTCAAAGATCGACTTGCAATCCGAGTATCACCAAATCAGAGACCGGGAAGAAGATATCCCGAAAACCACGTTCAGAACCCGCTATGGCCATTATGAGTTTCAAGTGATACCGTTTGGTTTGACCAATGCTCCCGCAGTATTCATGGACCTCATGAATAGGGTGTGTAAACCATACTTGGATAAGTTTGTGATAGTATTCATAGACGACATCCTAATTTACTCAAGGAGTAAAGAGGAACACGAGAAGCACCTGAGACTCATCTTGGAACTACTGAAGAAGGAGCAGTTGTATGCCAAATTCTCTAAGTGTGAATTTTGGATCTCAGCCGTACAATTCCTGGGTCACGTGATTGATAGTCAGGGAATTTACATGGATCCCGCAAAGATCGAGTCCATTAAGGAATGGGCCGCACCTACAACCCCAACCGAGGTTAATCAATTCTTAGGTCTTGCTGGCTATTATCAGAGATTCATCAAGGGATTCACTAAGATAGCCAAGTCGCTGACTAAATTGACTCGGAAGAACGTGAAGTATGAATGGAGTGAAGACGAAGAGGAAGCGTTCCAACTTCTAAAGGAAAAGTTGTGTAGTGCACCCATTCTAGCCCTACCTGAGGGGAGCGAAGACTTTGTCGTATACTGCGACGCTTCGCACAAAGGTTTGGGAGCCGTCTTAATGCAGTGAGAGAAAGTGATAGCATACGCTTCATGGCAGCTTAAGACCCACGAGAAAAACTACACTACTCACGATTTAGAACTGGTTGCAGCAGTGTTTGCACTCAGAATCTGGAGGCACTATCTATACGGCACGAAGTGTATAGTATACACCGATCATAAGAGTTTGCAACATATCCTAGACCAGAAAGAGCTGAACATGAGACAGTGTCGCTGGTTGGAGCTACTCAGTGATTATGATTGTGAAATTTGCTACCATCCTGGTAAAGCGAACGTCGTTGTAGATGCCCTTAGTCGAAAGGAGAGAATACAACCATTAAAAGTTAGATATTTGGGGATGACTATCAGTTCGCCGCTACCGTCACATATTCTTGAAGCTCAAGCCGAAGCGTTAAAGGAAAAGAACCGACCTGTCAAAAACCTCTATGGTATGGTAGAAAACGAAAACGGCTTCGTAAGCATTTCGATGGAACTTTATACTTTGGAGACAGAAGCTGGATACCACTTCATGGGGGAATTCGTGATCTGATTATGCACGAGTCGCATAAATCAAAATACTTCATTCACCCTGGATCTAACAAGATGTATCAAGACCTGAAGAAGCTATACTGGTGGCCTAACATGAAGGCCGGCATCACCTTATATGTCGATAAGTGGTTAACTTGTTCAAAGGTGAAATCCGAGCGCTAGTAGCTATACGGTCGAAAATGCCGATCTCCTATCTGTTGGGCCGAAGTTGGCGATAGTCAACTCACTGGTCCCGAACTCGTTCGTGAAACAACCGAGAAGGTCGTTTAGATCTGAAACCATTTGCAAGCCGCTCGCGACCGACAGAAGAGCTATGCCAATAAGAGACGTAAACCTCTCAAATTCCAGGTGGGAGACCGAGTCATGTTAAAGGTCTCACCATGGAAAGGGGTGATACGCTTCGGCAAGCATGGGAAACTCAATCCTCGTTATATCGGACCATTCCAAATACTTAACAGAATTGGACCGGTGGCCTACAGACTCGAGCTACCACAAGAACTCAGCAGCATGCACAATGTCTTCCACGTATGCAATCTGAAGAAATGTCTTTCTGACAAAACTCCGGTTATATCTTTAGATGAAATCCAAATAGACGAGAGTCTAAATTTCTTCGAGGAACTCGTTGAAATCATGGACAGTGAAATCAAGCGACTGAAGCACAGTCGTATTCCTATCATCAAAGTTTGTTGGAACTCCCGACATGGCCCCGAATTCACGTGGGAACATGAAGACAAAATCAAGAAAAAATACCCTCATTTCTTTTCAACCGCATCGGGTAATCAGAATTGAAACCCGGGACGGGTTTCTTCTGAGGCTAGGAGGCTTTAACAACCGATAATTTTAGGGACTTATTAGGTACTGCGCTACGTGTGATTAGAATATTTAAGAACCCGAGAAGTCATCCTTGGAATGTGTGAGGTTTTATTTAGGAATATTGATATTTGATATACCGTAGAACTTGAGTTTGAACACGGCGCGAATCGGCACGAATCCAAACCTAATAATACGCGAAATAACTGGTTTAAGACGTGTTGAACACATATAGACGTATAGATGGTCATTTTTAACGAAAAAACAATTCTAAAATTAATGGCGCAATTTAGAACATCTCACGGATACGTTTACTAGTCTAAACGAGCCCGAGAAACGTTATAACAAAATAATAGCAAAACTACACAATTAGCCTCTCGCGTCTAATTTAACCAGCGCCCCCTTAGTTTGCATAGTTGACAAAATATACCCTGGGGTTAATATGAACACACCATCACCCTCATTTACCTAACCCTAATAATAACATCACCACTTTCTCTCTCTCTTAACTCACCGCTATCACCTAACCGGCCACGACTAAAGCCGATACACTGCCACCACCAACATAAAAATAATCATAAACCCTTCCTTATTTCACCTTCCTCATCTCAGATCTGTGGTGTACGAGCCTTGTAACCCCCATACGCGCCACCACCACCGCCGTTGTAAAACCCCAAAATTAACACAATCCGAAATGACTAAAATGCTCTCAAAATTAAATTTTAAGAACTTATGAAAATTATATAAGTAACATCATTATACATAACCTAAAATGATTATGTCCTAATTTATGTAATGAATTAAGCTCCAAATAAAAACATTACACTATAAGTAAGATGTACAAAATAAAAATCCTATAAACCTAACTAAGCTAGTCGACCCATATTATGTGTTACACATTATAATTTTCGGCCCAAATATGAAGAGATAATCATGCATTGATTTTGATTGATCACAAGCCCATAATAACATTCATTCATTCCTTATTTGTCTCAATCAACAAAAATGGTTTCCCCTCAAAAGATTATAACCGAACCTTTTGCAAACCCTAGACTCCTCCATCTAAAAATTTTCGGCTGCCTTTCTTTGCTACTGCTGTTCGATCCAAACAAAACCACAAAGGAGGCTTTTGGTGATCTTGATCTTGTGTTCTTGTCCTAATTCGTATCACACAAAAGGTAATCAATACATATCCTATTTAATCTATTCGAATTTTGGTGGAAAAAAAACCCTAATCGATCCATAAAATCTTCTTGTGCTTTTTTTTCTATTCGATCATCACAAGAGGAAGGAAGGAGGAAGTTTTGGTGATTCATCTTGTGGTGTTCTTGTTCGTTGATCACGCTACGAGGGTAAACGTATCATCTTTGTTCAATAAACATTTTCTTATTTGATTCTTGAAGTTCTTTTCAAGTTAAAAATCACATATGATGATAAAAAGAATCACATAAAATGATAACATGTTTACATGAAATAATGAATATGAGAACCCTAATATTAATTGATCTATTGTTGTGATTATAATTCGAATTAATATGAACATGTTAAAAATTTGTAAGGGTCGACCTAATGTGTTTTTATATCATATATGAAGGCCTTGTGTCAATGGATGAGTTTTTGAATTAGTTACACATAAAATAATGAAACCAGTTTCTGACCAGGAAATTTAGACCGACTTTAATCGATTGGATCTTGATGATAACAAAGAGTATTTGGGTGTTTCTGGAGTCTAAAAATAAGTTTAATAAAAGAGCTTTCTGGAAAAGCAAGTCTTGTAATTTTTAGAGGTGGGAAGGTAACATTTTGATTTTTGGAATTTCAAGTGTAAAACTGAATTCGTATGTCTGGAAAAACAGTCCGTGTTTTTGATTTTTCATTTGAAAACCATGTCGAATTAGAAGATTCCTTTTAACTGAGTAATATTTCATATGTCTAGTAATTACTAGAATTTTTGTAGATTTTTATAAATTTTCTAGATGGGGAAAAGAAATACAAACTTTTCGGGTGTTTCATTAGATCCGATTCGGGAACATGTTGTGGAATTTGATTTTTCATTCATACTTATATTACTCAATAAAATCTGGAAAAAATATGTAAAATACCTAAGACATATAGGTACACCTGGGTAAAATTATAGAATTTTATGAGCTCGTTTAAGGTGTGTAAAAATTAGCTAAAGTCGGGTCTGATTTCAATGGTTATGCTGAAATTAAGTAATTAATTGTTTTAAACACTTATAAGCTCATTTGCTTAACTTTTGGGACTTCAATAAGCTACTTATCATTTTAAGAGTATTTAACTTATGTTTTGACTAATTTTCATATTAACCCTTAACTTTGGCATAATTACAATAGTAACCCTAATCTTACCATAATGTCACTGTAATCCCTAAACTTGTTGTATTTGCATAATAAACCCTAAAACTTATGAAAACTACACTATGAACCCTAAACTTATATAAATGGCATTATGAACCTTAAGTTACTATTTTTGGAAAGTTACTGAATATGGAAACCTACTAAATATGGAAAGTTACTAAATAAGAAAAGTTACTAAAAATGGAAAGCCGACTAAAATGAGAAATTCGATTTAAGATAAGTTATTAATAAGACGATCATAAATTCGTGTAGATTCGCTGAAGATGGAGTTGCTTCTGGTCTTTATGTTTCTAGTTGTGTTGTCATTTGCGGTCTAAGGTACATATATTCTACCCTTTTTCAGTAAGGGTGCTTTCGTTCTCATGACTTTCTTGATCTTGATTCATTAAGATTCCCTAAGCCATTGCTATGTTCCCTTATACTTTGATTCGTTCTTCAGGATTCGTTTGACGTTCGTTCATTATGATTCTTGGGATATAATACTTGCTAGAATTCGTTCGTTACCCTGTGATATTAGTATTCGAATCACTTTACACTTAGAAGGTTCATTTGATTTTGGTGACTAGATGTGAAAACCTTTCTTAATCATATCATGGAAATGTTTTGAGAAAAACTATTTTTAAAATGATGTTTACGAACGATGCGATACCACTTTTATATGGAATTTTGCTATCTATTATGAAAACTAATTTTAAAGACTACTTTTATGAAAACCGTTATTAAAGATCATTTTTATGAAAAGCATTTGATTAAGATTTCTTTAAATAAACCATTTGATTATGAACCTTCGATTATGAACCTTTGATACTTTGATGACTTGACATTTGACCCTGATATGATTCCCTTATTGACTCATGACTTTCATTGTATGATTGTCATTCTTATTGATCCATTCAGACATTTATTTAAATGTCTCTGCTATGTTATATTTATGCTTTGCCATGCTTATTTGAGTTACTATCTTGTTTCTCTTGCCATGCTAGATTATGATTATGTATGCTATGATAGATCCGTGCCTGAGCTTAACTAGTTGTGGAGGTACCATGACCATGTCTAGGATGGCACCCTAGGCATGACACTCCCGTAGAGGTGTGATAGATCTACGGCGTTCCCCCTTATGTATATGTATTATATCGCGATTCACTATTGGCCAACCTTATGTGTGCTTAGTCTAGTACTGACATACATACTTATGTTAGGGAGCGTATGGATGCATCCTAGGTTATATGTTTTATGTGATTATGGTGACCAGGTGGTGTGTGCCTTGCACTCCTTCTCACATTTTTATTTTATTTACTTAGAGGTCTCCCCTCTTCGTATACTTGTTATGCTTTAGTATGATTTGACGATTTATGTATGGAGTTCTTATGGCACATCCTTATATGAACCTTTTCATTATTTCATTCTTTCTCTCGATTCATTTATTATTCAGTTCTCATGCATTCCTGATTTTTAGTTCTCTTTAAATTCGTATGACTTTCATAATTATACTTTCGTTTTGTATTCTTATTCCTTCGTTGCTTATGTTTATTTACCGTCCTGTTATGTTATATATATCTGTTCACTGGGCTTTTTAAGCTCAGCCGCATTTCTTTCCATGCGGCAGGTTTAGATGGAAGCTGGGTTATGAGTGGAGAGCACTTGGGACTTAGAGGACATTTACTTTCATAGCTATCCTGGATTAGAGATGACTAGAAGTAATTACGATTGAAGACTTAGAATTTATTATTGTTCCCTTTGTAACCTTGTATTTCAGATTTTCCTTTGTAACCTTTGAAATTCATTTTGTATTATTTAGTCATATGCTTGTGTTTGCTTTGATATGTCACCATAACGTAATACTTCTACCCTTATCGGGTTGGGGTGTTACAATTATGGTATCAGAGAGACAGGCTGCGACTTGTAATACACTTACCCTTGACCTGTGAAGTTTGGACCATTAAGTTTCCACTGTAGGCGCTCATAAGACAACCTTTGAAAATTTGCTTTAGGATTTCCCATAAGAACTTAAGTTACTACCGGTGAGGAATGGGTAGACTAGGACATCTATGTAAGTAGCATTGCTTCCGCATCACTCTGATTTGTGCCTCTGCCTTTAGATATGCCTTGTAAGAACATTTGTTTCAGAAGCTAGAAAGTTTTGCAACTTAAGCTTAGTAACCAAGTAAGTTTGGAATTCCTCGAGAACTACATGGATACCTTGCACCATTTAAGTTTCACTTCCTGATTTTGATCTCCACTTCCGATCTGTTTGATGAACAGTTTGATACCTTTCCGACCATCCCGAAGGTTATTTAACCCTAATGTGTTTGACACATTCTATAAATTCACTACCCGTGCTGGATATAAATGTATCATCTGATACTACTCAGTCCTGCAAAATCCATTACTACTCCTATGAGAACTCTGGTGATTATTAACTATGGATATAGGAAGTTTTATTCCCTCCCTTTGAATGATGAACCCTGTCTGCCAACCAGTTCCTTTGGAAGGATATGATGTAAATACTATCTCAGTATGGATTTGTTAACTAAGCATAATGATGCTGACAACTAATATCCCATACGTCTCACTTTTTTTTTACAACCTTACGATGTTCGTATTTCCGATGATGCACACTGTACCTATCATTTTGCTAAGGAGCTCAGCAAGATTCCAGCACCGTGAACTGTTCGTTTATCTATCTCAACACAATGATGAACTGTGTACTTGACCTCGATATATGAACTACCCGTCTGGTTTAACGACCGTATCCGTTCTATGGATCTGTTACTTTTGATATAGTCGACTTTGAGGTCTTTTAGTTATGGATTGGATGGCTCTTCGTAAAGCTACCATAGACTACCGTATCTGAAATGTAACCTTTAACAATCTGCTTCACCCTACTTTTGTCATAATGACTCTCAACCGCTTAAATTGTTAAGATTAATGTTGCTATGAAAGCACATATTCCGATCTCATTTGATTGTCAAATTTCTCCTGACATCTATTAGTATCCACCCTTAGAAAGCTCTGACATTGGAAGTAGTTTGTTGTACGAAAATTTTCCGATGTTCTCGGATGAACCTCTTGGGATTCCCTCCTGCTTGGGAAATAGAGTTGGCATTGAACTGATCTCGGTTGGCGAACCATGATGCCATAGAAGTTGAGAGATTAAAGGAACTGATGAAATATGATTTTCTTCACCCTAGTGTTTATCCTGGAATTTTCCTTTTGGTTCATGAAGAAGAAAGAGAGAAGTATGCGGCGGCGCATCGACTATCGTGAACTTAACCGTATCAATCTGAAATCATTATCCATTTCCGCGTATCAATGATTGATTTGGCCTACCTTTGAAAACTCCGTATCAGACGGCTTCATTTAAGTTTGAAGGACTGAAGAAGCAACCACAAGAACTTTCAAGAAGGGAGTTGACTAACTGAGAGTAACCCCGCTAAGCATTTCAGTTTTATTCGTGAAGAGAAAGATTAGTGATGTGAAGTAGATATGAAGTTTCCCTAAGACGATTCCTGAAACTGCTTTCGCACTCGTTGTGATCATTATGAGTTTTAAATGATGCCAATCGTATTGGCTAATAGAATCATGTTTTCGCGAGTATTTGGACAATTGTCATAGTATGACAGTGTGTTTGTGCTCAGAGACGAAAGAGGAATATGTAGATCATTTTCATATTAAGTAGAATGACCCCTGTGTTCTGGGAGAATAGGTTTGATTGGCGTTCGGAGATTGCTGCAGACAGCACTACCAGGTATCTTGCGATGACAGAGTTTCCCACAGAAAGGACCAAGATTGAAGACCGTTGTCAGAGTTAGAAACCTTGTAGAAGAGTAGTAGAAGATGTTCGTGACAGGCGTTACCATGAAAGAAGCATATAAGAAGAAATTCACGTTACCACACCACAGTATCCAGAAGAGGTGCCGAAGGCTTGAGGGACCAGACTCAAGTTTGTAATTCCTTTCCACCCTATGATCATATGGGCAGACGTAGACAGATTACTTGAAATTTTAAAGAGATTGGAGATCATGTATTTGAATGGATGAAATTTGAAGCAAACGTTTGTGTTTGGAAGAGTTGATTCTGTGAAGGAAGAAGCTATTGATGGCGTAATTCACTCCCTCTCAACCTACTTAAATTTTCGTTACCTGATGACAAGATCCTTTGAATGATTTAGGTTCTTTATTAGTAATTCCGTTCTGTGTTCATTCTGCGTATGTTGGATGATGGTTTTGTTATGCGAATTCTGACGAATTATGGAAGGAATCTGGAGATTATATTTAGGAATGGGCGGATTTTGAAGCAACCACTTATTCTGGCTGACTTGGTTCCGGTGAGTGATGAAGGATTGACGCTATTAATGACGTACCTTAATTCTGATTTACATTCTATGATTTCCGTTACTCTTACGAGTAGTTTCGTCCTTCTTTTGGTAATGTTGTTTGACTTCGATGACCTCTGAGACTGTAGAAGGATTAGGTGGATTAAGATAGGTTATTTTGTTCACAACTTGAGATAAAGTATGACCATCATGAGGGCATATTTATATGATGCCAGTATTATGACGTCTGGCCAACGTGATAATACTTACATCATATAACGTTTACTTGTTGTGGGCATAGGATATTTCGAGGAGTGCCTTAGAAGCCTTAGAATTTCTGATAGCTGTTGGAGATTATCTATGTTAGTGAGACTTTAGGTTCATTCTACCTATGCGTTTAATCTGCTTTCACCGTTATGTGATTTGATACGTCTGGATTCTCGTCACGCGTTTGCTGACCTCTATACTTTCGATAATAATCTTAGGTCCTGTTGTAGAACTTTCTGCCGATTGATAATATCAAACAATCTGTTTTCTGTACGTTCTCATCTGATTTGTCTAATCAAATTCTATGGATGGCATATCCGTCAAAATCCTACGTATTCCCTGTATCTCTCCCGAGAGAATACAAATATAATCTGTTACGTTTGGTATATTACTCTTTCGATCTGGATTCAGTATGGTATGTCCTTCTGAGAAAGCCGAAGCTATTTTGATCAACAAGATAGAGTCATGAAAAGCAAGTCCTTCACAATTCTGTTCACTGTTCATTGTTTTCCGTTTCGTTTCACTTCAATTTTCGAGGACGAAAATTTTGTTAGAGGGGAAGAATTGTAAAACCCCAAAATTAAAACAATCCAAAATGACTAAAATGCCCTCAAATTTAAATTTTAAGAACTTATGAAAATTATATAAGTAACATCATTATACTTAACCTAAAATGATTATGTCCAAAGTTATGTAATGAATTAAGCTCCAAATAAAAACATTACACTATAAGTAAGATGTACAAAATAAAAATTCTATAAACCTAACTAAGCTAGTCGACCCATATTATGTGTTACACATTATAATTTTCGGCCCAAATATGAAGAGATAATCATGCATTGATTTTGATTGATCACAAGCCCATAATAACATTCATTCATTCCTTATTTGTCTCAATCAACAAAAATGGTTTCCCCTCAAAAGATTATAACCGAACCTTTTGCAAACCCTAGACTCCTCCATCTAAAAATTTTCGGCTGCCTTTCTTTGCTACTGCTGTTCGATCCAAACAAAACCACAAAGGAGGCTTTTGGTGATCTTGATCTTGTGTTCTTGTCCTAATTCGTATCACACATAAGGTAATCAATACATATCCTATTTAATCTATTCGAATTTTGGTGGAAAAAAAAAACCCTAATCGATCCATAAAATCTTCTTGTGCTTTTTTTTCTATTCGATCATCACAAGAGGAAGGAAGGAGGAAGTTTTGGTGATTCATCTTGTGGTGTTCTTGTTCGTTGATCACGCTACGAGGGTAAACGTATCATCTTTGTTCAATAACCATTTTCTTATTTGATTCTTGAAGTTCTTGTCAAGTTAAAAATCACATATGATGATAAAAAGAATCACATAAAATGATAACATGTTTACATGAAATAATGAATATGAGAACCCTAATATTAATTGATCTATTGTTGTGATTATAATTCGAATTAATATGAACATGTTAAAACCTTGTAAGGGTCGACCTAATGTGTTTTTATATCATATATGAAGACCTTGTGTCAATGGATGAGTTTTTGAATTAGTAGTTACACATAAAATAATGAAACCAGTTTCTGACCAGGAAATTTAGGCCGACTTTAATCGATTGGATCTTGATGATAACAAAGTGTATTTGGGTGTTTCTGGAGTCTAAAAATAAGTTTAAGAAAAGAGCTTTCTGTAAAAGTAAGTCGTGTAATTTTTAGAGGTTGGGAAGGCAACTTTTTGATTTTTGGAAGTTCAAGTGTAAAACTGAATTCGTATGTCTGGAAAAATAGTCCGTGTTTTTGATTTTTCATTTGAAAACCATGTCCAATTAGAAGATTCCCTTTTAACTAAGTAATAATTCATATGTCTAGTAATTACTGGGATTTTTGTAGATTTTTATAAATTTTCTAGGTTGGGAAAAGAAATACAAACTTTTCGGGTGTTTCATCAGATTAGATTCAGGAACATGTTGTGGAAATTGATTTTTCATTCATACTTATATTACTCAATAAAATCTGGAAAAATTGTGTAAAATACCTAAGACATATAGGTACACCTGGATAAAATAATAGAATTTTATGAGCTCGTTTAAGGTGTGTAAAAATTAGCTAAAGTCGGGTCTGATTTCAATGGTTATGCTGAAATTAAGTAATTAATTGTTTTAAACACTTATAAGCTCATTTGCTTAACTTTTGGGACTTCAATAAGCTACTTATCATTTTAAGAGTATTTAACTTATGTTTTGACTAATTTTCATATTAACCCTTAACTTTGGCATAATTACAATAGTAACCCTAATCTTACCATAATGACACTGTAATCCCTAAACCTGTTGTATTTGCATAATAAACCCTAAAACTTATGAAAACTACACTATGAACCCTAAACTTATATAAATGGCATTATGAACCTTAAGTTACTATTTTTGGAAAGTTAGTGAATATGGAAACCTACTAAATATGGAAAGTTACTAAATAAGAAAAGTTACTAAAAATGGAAAGACGACTAAAATGAGAAATTCGATTTAAGATAAGTTATTAAGAAGACGATCATAAATTCATGTAGATTCACTGAAGATGGAGTTGCTTCTGGTCTTTATGTTTCTAGTTGTGTTGTCACTTGCGGTCTAAGGTACATATATTCTACCCTTTTTCAGTAAGGGTGCTTTCGTTCTCATGACTTTCTTGATCTTGATTCATTAGGATTCCCTAAGCCATTGCTATGTTCCCTTATACTTTGATTCGTTCTTCAGGATTCGTTTGACGTTCGTTCATTATGATTCTTGGGATATAATACTTGCTAGAATTCGTTCGTTACCCTGTGATATTAGTATTCAAATCACTTTACACTTTGAAGGTTCATTTGATTTTGGTGACTAGATGTGAAAATCTTTCTTAATCATATCATGGAAATGTTTTGAGAAAAACTATTTTTAAAATGATGTTTACGAACGATGCGATACCACTTTTATATGGAATTTTGCTATCTATTATGAAAACTAATTTTAAAGACTACTTTTATGAAAACCGTTATTGAAGATCATTTTTATGAAAAACATTTGATTAAGATTTCTTTAAATAAACCATTTGATTATGAACCTTCGATTATGAACCTTTGATACTTTGATGACTTGACATTTGACCCTGATATGATTCCCTTATTGACTCATGACTTTCATTGTATGATTGTCATTCTTATTGATCCATTCTGACATTTATTTAAATGTCTCTGCTATGTTATATTTATGCTTTGCCATGCTTATTTGAGTTACTATCTTGTTTCTCTTGCCATGCTAGATTATGATTATGTATGCTATGATAGATCCGTGCCTGAGCTTAACTAGTTGTGGAGGTACCATGACCATGTCTAGGATGGCACCCTAGGCATGACACTCCCGTAGAGGTGTGATAGATCTACGACGTTCCCCCTTATGTATATGTATTATATCGCGATTCACTATTGGCCAACCTTATGTATGCTTAGTCTAGTACTGACATACATACTTATGTTAGGGAGCGTATGGATGCATCCTAGGTTATATGTTTTATGTGATTATGGTGACCAGGTGGTGTGTGCCTTGCACTCCTTCTCACATTTTTATTTTATTTACTTAGAGGTCTCCCCTCTTCGTATACTTGTTATGCTTTAGTATGATTTGACGATTTATGTATGGAGTTCTTATGGCACATCCTTATATGAACCTTTTCATTATTTCATTCTTTCTCTCGATTCATTTATTATTCAGTTCTCATGCATTCCTGATTTTTAGTTCTCTTTAAATTCGTATGACTTTCATAATTATACTTTCGTTTTGTATTCTTATTCCTTTGTTGCTTATGCTTATTTACCGTCCTGTTATGTTATATATATCTGTTCACTGGGCTTTTTAAGCTCAGCCGCATTTCTTTCCATGCGGCAGGTTTTAGATGGAAGCTGGGTTATGAGTGGAGAGCACTTGGGACTTAAAGGACATTTATTTTCATAGCTATCCTGGATTAGAGATGACTAGAAGTAATTATGATTGTAGACTTAGAATTTATTATTGTTCCCTTTGTAACCTTGTATTTCAGATTTTCCTTTGTAACCTTTGAAATTCATTTTGTATTATTTAGTCATATGCTTGTGTTTTCTTTGATATGTCACCATTACGTAATACTTCTACCCTTATCGGGTTGGGGTGTTACAGCCGTTATCTTGTCCTTTTTGAGTTTTGGGTAAGTAGGTAAGTAGATCCGTGGGTTTAGGGTGATAAACTCACCGATTCTCACCCTTGTGTGAATCGGTGAGACACGAAACAAACAATAAACATCTTGGTAATAACGAATCTTAAACACATGGTATCATCTTTCTTGTATCTTGTTCTCCTCTTGGTACGCGTGCCGAGAGCTTAGGCTCTCATACGCCTTGACTTGGTCTTGATTCGAGCTTGTTTTCAAGCTTACGAGCGTATTTGTTTGTGTAGTTATTTGGTTTGCTTGTCGGGTTAATCTTGGGTCACGGTTTGAAACTGAACCCACTTGTGGGTCTCGATCACTCTTGAGTCAGCTTGGTTTGGTTTTGGTTTTGCTTTTTGTTAAGTTACCTTAATTATATAACACAAGTATAAGAGTAATAAAGATGAGAGAAAGAGATGAAGAGAATGGTCGGATTATAACACACGAGAGAAATAACAAAGGGTTCCTTGTATTAGTGAAAATAACCAACAATAAGAGAGTAGTATTACATGTCCTTAAATAGGATTCTACCTAGGGCAACGCCTAGGATTCTAACACTAACTCTAACATGCACGACCCATGGGCTTGCTACAAGGGCCGTGACCTCATACTAACTTACAAGCCTATTAAACTTAGCAACCTATTACATAAATTATGACCAAGACTTGATATTAATGAAATGTGTTCCCAACAATCTCCCCCTAAGGATTGGTCATCAAGGTTTCTTGACGTCTTCTTTGCTTCTTAGGCTTTGACGTCTTTCGTATCTTTGTTCTTTGTTCTTGTTATGTGTGATATGGTAATGTTGTGATCTGCCTTTCATCAACCTCTTTAATTCCGGTGTCTTTACGTCTTTTCCACCATGCTCATACTTCTTTATACTTTGATCTTTATACTTCAAATGATTCTCATTCTTTAGCTTTGATCTTTGACTTTTGAACATTTTCTTCGATCTTTGATTTTGAATGAGTTTCAGATGTAGGTATGAGCATGTGGAGTTGGAATGTAGTTGATGATAATGGTGGTAGTGGAACTCCCGGTCTCCTTAAGTACCTGCATGAAAACAGTTAGCAATAAAGCATCCAACACTTACAGGTTCGGACTTCGAGATCATTAACAACATAGTGTGAAAACTTTCTCTAATCCTTGCCAAGGCCGTTCCTAAATTAGATGCCCCCAAGAGGGCTTACACAGATACACCGAAGTGTATCAACGATTCAGGTGAGCCGCTGAAGTATACCGAAGTATCACTCCACGACTGTAGACCGTTTGAAACCACCGCAAACACTAAGCGTAACCTACAAGGGATTACCGAAGTGACCTGCTGTCAGGGCTGTTTGATGTTGACCTTAGCAGGAATTTCCATTCAATCACTTAGAATTACAATTTGTGAATTCCCTCATGAATGTTCTTGGCAGATTGCTAAGATCTACGTAGGACTCTTGTTATTTACAACTGGTGTCCTTAATATTGAACAACCAGTGTAGAAATATTAAGTGTTCCTAAGAGATCTTTTCATGTATCTCGCGGCTCTAGACTCAATTTAGTGCATTTTTGGTTTTAGTAGTCAGAGGCATGGAGCAGAGTGCCTCCTTTTCAATATCAACACATCTCGGAGTGAGATGTCGATAGATTATGTGAGGTTCTCTGTGAGAAATGAAACAAGCATCTTTTGAGAGATACTTGAGTGGCTAGAAGGTTTAGTGCAGTGCGTCACTGGGTCCATGACAACTTGTCTTCAATACCGGTGTCACCATGGTAACATCTAGTAGCATATGAATTGAACCCGGTTTCAGCCCTAAGGTTGAACATTTGGAGGGCTATTTCTTTTCACCCTTTCATAACTTTTCTTTTTAATTCTTCAACCCCTTCTTTCTCCTTTCATTTCTTTTCTCTTTTTTTTCGATCATACCTAAGGACTTCTAGTACTAAACTACTGGTATTGTCCATGGGTAGATCCCTCCTGTAACACCCCAACCCGACAAGGGTCAAAATGCCACATTATGGTGTCAATCAGAACATACAAACGCAAGCGGAAGACTTATAAACATAATGGTTACAAAGGTTTTCTAATGATAGCAATGAAATACTAACTCTATACATAATGAGTTCCAAAAACTAAAATACAAATCCAAGCCCAAGCCCAAGCTAACTGAAGGTAAATCCAAAAGCAAATGGGTATCTATCATCAGGGTGGTCCACTAAGAGCTCCTATGCACTCTTCACTCAATCCCAGCTTCCAACCTAAAACCTGCCGTAGGAAAAGAAATGCGGCTGAGCTTAAAAAGCCCAGTGAACAGATATAAACCAAAACGAATAATCGAACATTTATAAGTATAAGGAAAAGGAACATAAGCTCCTTCTGAACGAAAATCATCTGTCAAACGAATAAGAGATCAAGGATTAACTGAACCAAATATCATATATCATAAGAAGCAAATCATAGCGAAACATAAGAAGATTATAATGAAGTCAAAGGAATAAATCAGAGAATCATAACCATATAACAGATCAGAAATGCCCATCGAGCTCAAAAGCATGCCATATGCTTAGTCACATAATCATAATCATATCCTGTCATATCATAAGTAACCATAGAGGAGCGACCTCTCAAAAGTGAAATGGGGTGTATGGCACACACCAACCAATCACTACAAAGCCATATCATAACATATCACAAACCTAGGATGCATCCATACGCTCCCTACAAACAAGATACATATGCAAGTACTAGACTGTACATATATATACATAATGGCCATGAGCTCAAATCATACATAACAAAAGGGAATGCCGTGGATCAATCACACCTCCACAGAAAGTGTCATGCCATTGGTGCCTCAATGACATGGCTATGGTACCTCCATGGCTAGTTAGCTCGGGCAACAGAACAGATAATCAAAGCAAGGCTATCCATAATCATAAAGAAGTAATCATAGTATAATCAACAAAGCACATCAACTGAACAGAATCTCATATCAAGGAGATATCATAATGAACATCATAACAGAATGGATAGCAAACTGAATCATATCATAGTGAATCATATCAAAGGATCATATCAAGGATCATATCAAACGGATTATATCAAAGTCAAGGATCGAAGAGTCATGAGAAATCCCTACTAAGAAGGGATAGAATATCCTCTACCTCAAACTGCAAATGAAACCATATCAGAAAACACATGGATCGGAAGTTACTCCTTCTTCAATGAATCTATACGAATAAATGTTTGTCTTATCATTTAAGAACCATTTCATAAAGTATTTCTGATTCAGTACTTATTGTTGTTTAAATTGACATATTAGGGTTTCCTGCTATTTATAGAAACTTTCCAAATCTAGTAACTTTCCATATTTAGTAACTTTCCATATTTAATAACCTCCCAAATTAGTAACTTTCCGAATTAAGTGAGTTTCCCGAATTAGTAACTTTCCATATTTAGCAAGTTTCTATAATTAGTAAGTTAGGGTTACATTCATAATTAATCAAACTTATGGTTCATAGGTACTTCCAAATCATACATCACTTATTTACGATTTATTAGTGAATCTGGATCACATTCTTATGATTTTTAAGGCCTGCCAATCATGCTCCAAAAATTCTGAAATAATTCTCAGTGATTCCCATATCAGTTAAGTACCTTCACCAATTTTTATAGATTTTACTACCAAGCACAAGCACTATTTTAAAAATCATCTTTTTAGACCTGTTCAGAAAGTTAACTGCGGATACACACAGAAAGTTTGCCTTTAATTAACCCATTGAGACACTTTAGAAAATCCACAAAAACTCCAGGAAGTCTCACATAACTTAAATCTCACTCCTGTAAAAGGAGAGCTCTCAGTTCCTTGTGGTTTCAAAATGAAAAATCAAAAACATCGACTGATTTTTAAGTTCTCAAAACTCAGGTTGACACAAGATCCCATAAAATTCACAAACATGACCAATACGACTCCAGTTCACTCCAAACCAATTGGAAAACTTAAATATGACATTAAACTAAGTTTAAATTGCAAAAATCCAGTATTAGACACTTATGAAAGTCAAACTATGGCGCATACAAATTCAGCCTACAAAATTGTCTCATCTACAAATCCGTATTAGGCCACCATATTACAGCTTTTAATTATATAAACGAACACGATCCTTTATAATTCACAAGACATGTTTTAATTATCATGGTAACATCAGGTTAGACCCTTAATTCGACACACAAAATAGCCCACAATACCCCAAAGATACACGAGCCATAAGCATAACGAATTCACATAAAATCATAACCATACTGATGAACTCAAATAAGTACATTTTATTACCATCATTTATCCTATTTATTTGACTTGTTTTATTATATTATGTATGAGAATTGATACTTAATCGTTTACTTTTGTAATTCTCAGTTAAAAACAAGCATTGGGTGAAACTTGGCGATTTTGGACTAATTATGGAGCAAAACATGCAAGAAGTTAAGAGTCTACTGAAATGTACAAGATCAAGACAATCTGCTCCAGATGCGTCGCATCTCACTTATTACATACGGCGCATCACTATCAAGATTTCACCAGATACGATCCAAGATACAAGAGGACATGCGCCGCATCCAAGAATGAAGATACGCCGCATCTTCTGGCGGTGTACGAATATTCCTGAATATATTAATCTTGGACCCCACGCGAAGTTAAGTCAATGCGCCGCATCTACTTACTAGATGCGCCGCATCTTACCCTCAGACAGAAACTATAAATACCCCAAGACCAGACGAATTTCAGAGCACATATATTATATACGAGACCGAAGTACAGAAACCTTAGGACGAATTCAGTCAAGGCAGCAGCACAAGACACACCTTGAACGAAGATACAAGAGCTATAAGAAGGTCCTGCATGTATTTAATTCATTAAGTAGTTTTGTTTTATTGTGTTAGTAAACTTTAATTCATCAGGATTGGTGGCTTGTGTAATGTGACAACGGAAAGATTGCAATCCCTTAAAACTGCTTTACCATTAATTAAAGTTTATATGTTGATGTCTTTGGTGACTTTTATTAGTGCATTGATAACCTTTGTGTCTAGCTGAGCGTTGATCGGGTCGCCATGCCTCTGCCCTCGCCTATTTATTAGATCGCCTATGCATTCTATCGTCTGTAGAAAAGTAGGAAGAAAGATAAATAGGATAGTCATAAGTAATCATTAAGGGTTTACTCGCCGATAAGATTAGAACCAACGAGAAAGGACTTAATCTCGGTGCGTTGCATCGAACTATACACTTCATATAAAACTAGCAATAAAACAAGTGACAAACTACTTATCTATCAGGACAGGTCTTCTTATTATCTCGTGTATTTATCTGTGTACGTGTGTGCTACTTGCTGATTCGTGCCTGTTGGTTTAGTTTATTATTTAATTGCAACCAATCATGCCAGTCTCTCAGGCTGAACCCCCTTGCGTTAAATTAGGTTGTATAGCTAACTTAGAATATTAAAATACTGATTAGAATAACGAGATAATACGTTCCACTCTTAGTGATCGACACTCTACTTACCATTATATTCATACTGACCGGGTACACTGCTCGTTAAGTGTGTGTGTTATTGATAAGTCGGCTAAATATAAATTTAAAACTTGAGTAGGCATTAATACTGCTAAACCGCAACGACACATCGCACGCATCACATACATACCCTCGTTACAATCCATACACACGCCTAGGGTTTCCTCTTTTAAGTGCCTCATTAATTAGTGTATAATGATTGTTTTCTAGGGCTTGTATGCTTTATATTAGGTCGACCATGAGATAGCAGGTTTGACATCAAAGGACCACACACACACGACACAAACCTTAATCATATGTGGCGTTCAATATATTAACTATGTGTGATTTAAAGAACATATTAGGGCTTGTAAACCTTTATTAATTTGACATGAGTTCACAACTAGAATCGACACAAAAGGTTTCACACAAGACACACACACACTCAACATCAAAAGTAACGAGGCAAGCATGCAACGAATCCCACATAAAATCATAGATCAAAACCCTAAGTCCCTTTCAAAGCCCTCATTAATTTTCATCTAGGGTTTCCAGATTTGCATGCCATGTTAAACGTGTATTAATGATCATGTATAGGTCTTAATGACATAGATCTAGGGCTGGAACAAAGGCTGATTCGAATAGAGAAAGGAAAATAAGAAATCGACACACATATTAACAAGGTTTTATGATTTCATGTGGCGTTAACCTCTTAATCTTTTTCATACTATATTCTTAGATATGTATATGTATTCGAATATTAACATTATTAACAAAACTTAGCATGTTATTGATTAGGCTGGTACATTATCTAATTTGCAGACAACAAGAACGATTTGAGGAATACCTTAGGCCGATGAGGAATGAATCAAAAGAAGACCAAACTTAACCCCTTCGACTGGAACCAAAACTAGACCTCTTCGACCAAGACACCACACGATCAACCACAACTTGAACACCACCTTCGTACCTCTTTATTTCTTGAAGAACATAGATGTAGAGGCTGCCATCTTGTATGCATTTATTTTAGGGTTTTGAGTGGAAGATCAATGTGATATTTGGTTGTTTCCAATGAGGATGAAGTGGAGATATAAGCTATGTATTGCCGAGTATTAGGGGGGTTTTAGGAGACTATTTCTTCTTTCAAACTTTCAAACTATATCATATTTATCAATATGTATATATTGTGTACAAGAGTTTAAATAAAATCAGCCCTATTGTGACTTAGCATAGTCGTGTGATATTAAAAGGGAAGGAAGAAATGAGCCCAAGTTTATATATACTTGAATTACAGATTTTGCACTTGTAGTTTATATTCATAACATAGGTTCAAATCTTAGATGATATAAGTTGTGTCGAATTTGCTTGTACTTAGGTTATAGGTATTCCGCACTTGAAAATTTTTAGATCATAACGTAGAGTTAACTTAAGGTTATATTCTTATTCAAAATTTTAAATGTCATTTCAAAATTTTCAGGTCGTTATACCTCCGGTTCTTGCGGATCATAGGACATATTTCTTAATCTTAGTCACCTTATAACTCCATGACTATCCTAAGTTGCCATAAACCATTTATTTGAAAATGTTGGGAACACTTTATTATTATCAAGTATTGATCATTTCTATAATAGGTTGCTTAGGCCTTTAGGTTTGATTTAAGGCCCAGCCTGTGTAGAAGGCCCATGGGCTGTGTCTAGTTATTTATATTAATTGTGTTTTAATTAGGGCTTAGAGCCTATGCATTGTAAGAAACTATAAATACCCCCTCCCATTCAAGGGAGAGGGTTGGTTGGTTGAATGCTCATTTAACATTTCATTATTTAGTGTTAACCTTCCACTCTCTTTCTTTCTCTAACTTTCTCTCTCTAGATCTAGATTAGATTAGTAGCTTGTGTGATTAAAGTAAGAAACAACAAGTGGTATCATTCGCCTAGGGGTAATTTAGGTTGTTTGAGATTAGATCTAAGTGAAATTTCAAGAAATTCAAAACGGTTACTGTTCACGTACCATTTTTATCGACTTTCTAGACTATTAGTTTCTGGATCTTATTGACTTTCTGGCATTTATCGACTTTTTCTTCGAGTTAGAAGAGTTGTCGACTTTGTCAAGTTTATCGACTTTCTAAAGTTTATCGACTTTCTAAAAGTTTATCGACTTTCTAAAAGTTTATCGACTTTCTAAAGTTGTCGACTTTGGACCCTTATCGACTTTCTCAGGATTTATCGACTTTCTCAGGTCTTATTGACTTTCTCAGGACTTATCAACTTTCTCAAGGTTATCGACTTTGTTCAGAATCTGTCGAGTTTCTTGGATCTGTCGACTTTGTTCAGAATCTGTCGACTTTGTTCAGAATCTTCCGAGTTTCTAGTGTAAAATCCTCCGAGTTTCAAAGTTTAAATTCTCCGAGTTTCTAGAGTAAAATCCTCCGAGTTTCTTCAAGTTCTTCAACGTACAAAAACCTAATCTTCAACAACAACCGTTATTATCCTTTAAAGATCCTACATCCACAATTTACATCAAGATGTCTCAACCACCATATCATAACTACTTCTATAATCAACAATAGCAGTATCGTCAACAACAACCATATCAACAATAGTATCCTCAACCACAGTATCAACCACAGTATCAGCGGCATCAACATCAATTTCCTCATCAGCAACAAGTCCCTCAACAACCAATGCAAAGTTATCAACCTCCTTCAAGAGAACCACACTGGTTTAACAAGATGTGCGAAGCTATAAGTAGTCAACAGTTGAGACATGAAGTAGGGTCTTTGGACAAACCACCTATGCTAACACCAGGGAATTATGTGCAGTGGTCTAGTCGTTTTCTCTGATTTATCGAGCTAAAGAAACCTCATGGGAAGTATCTGAAGAAGGTTATCATTGATGGACCGTATCCAGCTCCTACTACTACCATTCCTGCAGATCCAAATCATGTTCCTCCAAGAGAAGCAACAACAACCCCTATTCCTCTAGCTCAACTCACCGCAGAACAAGTTCTTCAACAAGAGGCTAATGAGTTAGCTATGTCTTACATCCTCCAAGGGATTCCAAATCCTATCTTTAGGAGCATCAATGCACAAAAGACAGCAAAGGATATGTGGGAGCATGTACACCTTCTCATGGAAGGTACTGAGTTAAATCAGGAAGACTTGGAATCTAAGCTGTATATGGAATACATACATTTCACCATTGAAGCTGGAGAATCTTTAGAATCATACTACCATCGGTTTACCAACATTGTCAACGATCTGGATCGTCACAACATCATTTTACCAAAGATTGTTGTGAACTCTAAGTTTCTGGGGTATCTCGGACCGGATTGGCAAAAGTATGTGACTTTCGTAAGACAATCCAAAAATCTACACACCGTCTCTTATGGGTTGTTGTACGATTACCTCAAACATCACTAATCCGAAGTTGACAAGGATCGAGCAGCTCGTGGTGGTTTTTCATTAGTACCTACTTCTAACCCACTTGCTTTAATGGCTCAATCTCACTTTGCACCAAATCAGGATTTTGTTCAACCACCACCACCTCATTCGGGTTTTGCACCACAACCTTCAAACCAACTTGTCCCATATGAAGCACCTTCACAATACTCTGATAATCAACTCGTCCCATATGACAACTGTTGGGAATAAAATGCTTAAGTCAAAGAGCCTGCCAGATGAAGTATTAGGTCTGCTAGTTCTTTTTGAAGAAGTTGAAGATAAACTAACAGTACCTTCTGGGTGAGAAGGTACTGCTAGTTGAAGAAGGTCCTGCCAGTTTGAACGTCAAGTTGTTAGATATTTATTTGTAGATATTTTAGTTGTATTATTAGTCTTTGTACAATGTAACACGTTAAGTATAAGTAGTGTAGTCTTCCATGTTGTGCAGAAGATATTGTTGAGTGTTTTACATTGGAAGTTGTAATAGTAGGTTAGAAAGTCTTGTTATCTTATGCAACTTGACAACTTGTAAAAAGGGTTCCTTATCCTATAAAAGGAACCCTTAGTCACCACCTTAGAAATATCTCAAAAACTAAATACTTGGTAATATCCTTAAACACAAAAACCTCTCTAGTAATTTAGTTACAAATTCACAAATCCATCAAAGATTCAAGGTTATCTTTGTAATCCTGGTGATAGTTTAGATCACCCGTATTATCTCATAAATAATATTGAATCGTTTTGTGTTATTCATGTTGTGTTCATTGTTCATTATAATTCACGTTTGCATATTCACCACCTTTGTTCCTTTAAGTGTGGTATAGTAAATTCCGCGTACTAAATCACATTCATTCCTAAATATCCCAAACACATTATTAAGATCAACATCCCAAGTGTTTGTATAATCCTTCACAAGTGGTATCAGATCTAGGCTGATATTTACGATTTAAAAGAACAATGGACGTTGAACACATTCAAACCAATGTGGCTGCAAAACTTCCATTACTCAAACAGAATGAGTTTGAGATGTGGAGACTGAGGGTAGAGCAATACTTTCAAGTGCAAGACTATGCACTTTGGGAGATTATTGAAGAAGGAAACTGATTTAAACCTACAATCACCACCTCCACAGTAAACGATGCAATAGTAACAAATGTGCAAGTGAACCCAACAACCGCAGAAGAAAGAATCCAAAAGAGAAATGATCTTAAGGCCAGGAGTATGCTTCTCATGACTATTCCAAATGACCAGCTTTTGATCTTCAACAAGTACAAATGTGCTAAAACTCTTTTTCAAGCTATTGTGGCTAGATTTGGTGGAAATGATGCCACCAAGAAAACTCAGAAAACTCTCCTCAAACAACAGTTTGAAAACTTTTAAGCCACAACAAATGAGTCTTTGGACAGCATGTTCAATAGATTACAAAAGCTTTCAAGTCAGTTAGCCATTCATGAAGTGCTGATATCTCAAGAAGACTTAAACTCCAAATTCCTTAGGAGTTTACCCTCTGAATGGGCCATGCATGTCATTGTCTGGAAAAACAAACCAGATATTGATCAAATGAGTCTTAATGATCTTTACAGCAACTTCAAGATATTAGAGGATGAAGTGAAGAAGTCTACTAGTTCAAGCTCAGGGAATATGGCCTTTGTATCATCTCCCAGCACCTCAAGGATAGTAGATGAAGAAAAAGATGGTAGAGAAGAAGGTACTGCCAACACAAATTTTGGTACTGCCAATACTTCTAGCAGTACCAAAACAATTCTAGATGAAACAATTGGTTGTGCTTTCCTGACATCACAACACAATGGTTCCATATTGACTTTTGAAGATATTCAAGAGATCAATCATGATGATCTTGAGGAAATGGACATAAAGTGGCAACTTTCACTTCTAAGCATAAGGGCTAAGAAATTACTGATGAGGACTGGAAAGAAGATTACCATAAATGGTAATGAGCCTGCTGGGTATGACAAGTCTAAAGTGGAGTGCTACAACTGCCACATGAAGGGTCACTACTCAAGAGAGTGTAGAAGACCAAAGAAGCAGGATGATAAGGGAAGAGGATATGAGAACAAGAACAAGAACAAGGGAAGCTTTGAGAACAAGAGCAAGGCTGTGGAAATCACTGAGCCTAAAGCTATGGTAGCTATTGATGGGCTGGGTTTTGATTGGAGCTTTATGGGTGAAGAGGAGTCAACTTCAAATGAAATGGCTTTAATGGCTTTCTCCAATCCTGAGGTACAAATTACTAAATGTTCTAATACTTGTGAAGTTTTTGAAGAATTACAAACTTTAATAAAGCTTTATGATGAACTGAAAGTAGAACAAAGAAAAACTCATCAAGATCTAGTTAATCATAAGTGTGGTATGGCCAAACTTGAAAAGCAGATAATCCACTTTAGGGAAAATGAACTCACTTTTTCTGACACAAAAGGCATCCTTAATAGGGAGATATTTTTGAAAGATGCTGAAATAAACCTGTTAAGAACTGAGTTTGCTAAAGTGAAACTGGAAAAGGATAATATTCAACTAACTGTTACCACATTAGAAAATGCTTCTGACTGTAATAGAAGGATAGTTGAAAATCAAATGAACAAGAGAATCAAATCTGGGATTGGATACAAGACTTGTCCACCTCCTTACAGAGGAATCCCCTGTCCCCCAGGTTTAGATCTTGCAGAATCAGGTTTACATGAATTCACCAACAAACCACTAGAAAATGAGAAACCTGTAGAGAAAAGTGAACCTTTTGAGAGTGCTAGTGTTGCTTCACTCTCTAACAAAAAGGTGCTCACTGATAAGAGCTCAGATGCTCCAATTATAGAAGATTGGACATCTGATGATGAGGAAAAAGAGACTGTTTCAAAGAAAGGAAACAAAGAAGGACCACCCAGTCCTAAAGTGTAGAGATTAAGACTAAGGCTAAAACTGTTCTGAAAACAGTTGAATGTTGTGCTAAGTGTAATAGCAAACCTAGAGGTAGCCAGAGAAATTGGAACAATCTTAAGTCACACCAACTTGGTGATGATTTTGTTATGTACAATAAGGTCTGCTATTACTGTGGTAGTTTTAATCATACCCATGTTTATTGTAACAATTGGGTGTCTGGGAGTACATCAAGGTATAAAACAAATGGAACAAACCCCAGAAAAAGTTTTGTGAAGGCTAACACACCAAAAGTTAATCATACTGTTAGACCAAATAAGCCTGTTAACTCAAAACCAACTACTAATGGTGCAAGAAATACTTTCAAACATGCACCAAGAGTTGTGAAAAGTCCCATTGAAAAGAAATCTGTGGTTAAAACACAAGATTGGAGACCAAAACCAAAAGGTCCTGCTAGACCAAATGGTCCTGCTAGACCAAATGGTACTGCCAAAATTAGTACTGTCAGACCAAGGACCACAAAATGGGTTAAAAGGGAAAATGTTGTTAAGTCCTCAGCATGTTGGATATGGAGACCACTCCAATCAAAAGTTGCATCAACAGTCCTAAAGAGGTTTGATTACATCGATGCAAGAGGTAAACCCAATTCAGTCATGGCTTGGGTACCCCAAGGAAACTAATATGTTTATATATGTGCAGGAACATTCAAATGATATTGCTGATCAAGGATATGTAGATAGTGGATGTTCAAGGCACATGACAGGCAACATGTCTTACCTCACAAACTTCAAATCATTTGATGGAGGATATGTTACCTTTGGGGGAGGAATCAAAGGAAAGATTACTGGTAAAGGTACAATCAAAACCAGTAAATTAGATTTTGAAAATGTGTACTTTGTGAAAGAGCTTCAGTTTAATCTCTTCAGTGTCTCACAAATGTGTGACAAAAAGAACAATGTTCTCTTTACTGACAATGAATGTATGGTTCTTTCTCTTGATTTTAAAATTCCTGATGAAAGTCAGATTCTTCTTAAAATCCCAAGACAGAACAATATGTACAGTGTTGATTTAAAGAACATTGTTCCTAAGGAGAGTTTAACTTGTCTAGTAGTAAAAGCCTCATTGGATGAATCTATGCTTTGGCATAGAAGGCTTGGTCATATAAACTTTAAAACAATCAATACAATTGCAAAATATGATTTGGTTAGAGGTTTACCCAAAAAGATTTTTCAAAATGACCAAACCTGTTTTGATTGTCTTAAAGGCAAACAACATAGAGCTTCTTGTAAGCCCAAGTCCCATAACTCAATTTCTCAAGCTTTATACATGCTTCATATGGACCTTTTTGGTCCTACTAATGTGAGTAGCTTGAATGGTAAAAAATATTGTCTTGTAGTTACTGATGATTATAGCAGATTTTCTTGGGTTTTCTTTTTAAGAACTAAGGATGAAACTAGTGAGATCCTTAAGTCCTATATAATTGAGGTAGAAAACCAAGCTGATAAGAAAGTGAAAGTAATTAGATGTGACAATGGGACATAATTTAAGAATAGGGTTATGGATGAATTTTGCAAAGAAAAAGGAATAAAAAGAGAATTTAGTGTAGCTAGAACCCCACAGCAAAATGGAGTAGCAGAAAGGAAAAATAGAACACTAATAGAGGTTGCTAGAACGATGTTGGTAGACTCTAAGTTGCCTATTTCATTTTGGGCTGAAGCTGTAGGTATTGCTTGTTATGTGCAGAATAGGGTTCTTGTGATTAAACCCCATAAAAAGACTCCTTATGAACTTTTCTTTGGTAGAACACCATCTTTAAGTTTTATGAGACCTTTTGGATGTCATGTCACTATTCTCAATACCAAAGATCATCTAGGAAAGTTTGAAGGAAAAGCTGATGAAGGCTACATGATAGGGTATTCTTTGCAAAGTAAGGCCTATAGGGTGTATAATAGTTGCATTAGGCTTGTGGAAGAAAATCTGCACATAGAGTTTCAAGAGAAACTACCAAATGTTAAAGGCATTGGGCCAGATTGGATGTTTGACATTGATAAGCTTTCAGAATCTATGAATTATGTGCCTGTTGCAGGTACAAATACTAATGATAATGCAGGTTTTGAAGACAATGTTGAAACAGCTGAGGATCAAGATTACATCTTGATGCCAATTTGGAAAGGATTGGATTTATCTTCAAGTCATGAAGAACCTTCAAATACAGCAAATGAAGGTGTTGAAGATGATCATGGAACTCAGGGTCAAGAGAATCAAGAAAGTAGTGCAAATGAAAATGGTACTGCCAGTTCACCAGATGGTACTGCCAGTTCACAAGTTGATACTGCTGAACCATTAAATGTTCAATCAGATGATTCCTTACCAGAAGATGTGGGGATTGGCAATCTTCCACTTACCTATGAAGTTCCTACAACACACAACACAAGGATTCTCAAAGATCACTCCATTGATAATGTGATTGGTAGCATTGATTCTGGTGTTAGAACAAGAACTCAAGTCTTGTCTTCAGACCAAGAAGGGTTTATCTCATCTGTCTATGAAGAAAAGAATCATGAAGTTGCCAACATATGCCTGTTTTCATGTTTTCTCTCACAGGCTAAACCCAAAAACATTAACAAAGCCTTAGATGATTCAAGTTGGGTTGAAGCAATGCAAGAAGAGCTTCTTCAATTCAAGCTTCAGAAGGTTTGGAAACTGGTTGATTTGCCCAAAGGTCACAGGGCAATTGGAACCAAATGGGTGTTCAGGAATAAGAAAGATGAAAGGGGGATTGTGATCAGAAACAAGGCAAGATTGGTGGCCCAAGGGTATTCTCAAGAAGAAGGGGTGGATTATGAAGAGGTTTTTGCTCCAGTTGCAAGACTTGAAGCAATTAGGCTATTCTTGGCCTATGCTTCTTTCATTGGCTTCACTGTTTACCAAATGGATGTTAAGAGTGCCTTCTTGTATGACACTATTGAAGAAGAAGTGTATGTTTCTCAACCTCCAGGCTTCATTGATGCAGAATATCCAGACAAGGTGTATAGGGTTACCAAGGCTCTTTATGGTTTACACCAAGCTCCTAGGGCATGGTATGAAACATTGGCTTTCTATTTATTGGAAAATGGATTTCAAAGAGGCAAGATTGATCCAACTTTGTTCATCAAAAGAACCAAGAAAGACATCTTGCTAGTGCAGATTTATGTTGATGACATTATCTTTGGATCTACAAACCAAGAGTTGTGTGTAGAGTTTGAAAAACTTATGCATAGTAAGTTTGAAATGAGTTCCATGGGGGAACTTACTTTCTTTCTGGGTCTCCAAGTGAAACAATCAAATGAAGGCATATTTATCAGCCAAGATAAGTATGTAGCAGAGATCCCGAGGAAGTTTCAGTTTGCAGATTCTAAAGTTGCAAGTACTCCAATGGACTCAGAAAAGGGGTTACTCAAGGATGCTGAGGGTGAAGGTGTGGATTTGCACAATTACAGGTCAATGATTGGGTCCTTGATGTACCTTACATCATTAAGACCAGATATCATGTTCCCAGTGTGTGTATGTGCAAGGTTCCAAGTAAAACCCAAAGTTTCTCATCTTACAGCAGTCAAAAGGATCTTTAGATATCTCAAGGGTCAACCTAGGTTGGGTCTATGGTATCCAAGGGAATCATCTTTTGACTTGGTGGCTTATTCTGATAGTGACTATGCTGGTGCAACCCTAGACAGAAAATCCACAACTGGTGGATGCCAATTTCTTGGCTGCAGACTCATATCATGGCAATGCAAGAAGCAAAAAATGGTGGCCAACTCTACAACTGAAGCAGAATATGTTGCTGGTGCAAGTTGTTGTGGGCAAGTGCTTTGGATCCAAAATCAATTGCTTGACTATTGGTACAATTTTCTTAACACCATTATTTACATTGACAATAGCAGTACTATTTGTATCATTAAAAATCCAGTTCAACATTCAAAAACAAAACACATTGAAATCAGACACCATTTCATAAGAGATTGCAATGAGAAAAGGTTAATACAAGTTGTCAAAATTGATTCTGAAAAGAATTTTGCAGACCTTCTCACCAAAGCTTTTGATTTAGGTAGATTTAAATACCTGGTAGCAGGTATTGGAATGATTAATCTTTGAAAAACATGTGTTTTTGTACATAAAATAAATGGTACTGGCTCTTAAACATGGTACTGCTAGTTAGTCAAAAAGGTACTGTCAGTTCATAATTGGTCCTGCTAGTATAAAGTTTGCTCTATTTTGTTTATCTTGATGTTTAAATGTTTACAATGCTATAAAACAAGTGCTTTGCACTCTGTTCTTTTGGTCTGCAACTAACAAATTTCAAGTTGATAACAAAACAAGAGACCTTCGAAACAAAGGGGGAAATAAAAGTTATTTATATCTCAGGGGAGGACATAATAGCCCAGAAAAGGAAGATAATCCAATAAAAGAAAGGAGAAGACAAGAGCATACATGATGATGTAGAGGTTGAAAATGATAAGACTAGATCATATATTCAGAAGGGATGAAGCATTCCTAAAGGAGAAAGTTCTATCTAGATCAAACGAAGGAAAGTTTCAATTTCAGTTCATTATGTTTGTTCATCACTTGCAAAGGCATGCTGATAGATGATTTCACTTGTTGAAACAAGCATCCATGATACACAGCATCATTGCCTCTTATAATTCCTCCATCCAAGGAAATTGCACCATCTTTAGGTCAATGTGGAAATGGTATTCAGTTCACCAAGTTTTACAAACTTAAGAGCTGGCTAGTCCATAAGCAAACGGCTTTTGGTAAAGACACATCAAATCCGTTGATGGTTGATAGTTTACCAAAAACTATATGGTATTTAACTAACCATACTTTACAGTAAATAGTTGACTAGTCTAAAGCAAACGGCTTTTGGTAAAGACAAGACAAATCCGTTGATAGCTGATAGTTTGCTAAAAACTATAAGGGATTTTTGCTAAAATTTCAAAGATACTGCCAAGTAAAATTTTCTTTCAAAATCAAAGGTACTGGTAGTTCAAATTTTGGTACTGGTAGAGTAAAATGGTACTGCTAGATAACCGTTGAGTCTGTCAGTTAAAATTATAGTCGTTAGGTCTGGTAGTTAAAATTAGCCGTTGGGGTAATTCTGTAAATTTTTGATGTTATATTATATTATATTTCTCATATAAAAGATCTTTTTAACCGCCTCTTCATTTACTTATTATAAATTTTCTTATTGTCGGTTAAAAGTAAATCTCTCATAATATCTTTCATCAGTCCTTATCACAATTAACACTCACCTTTCATCTTCTACCAGTACCACAATCAAATCCCACCATCCTAATCAAGTTTTTCCTTAACTTTCACCATGGCTAATCTAACTTTTGTTAAACGTCACAACCAGTTAGCATTTTTGGAAAAGTCTGAGGATAATGAATCTTTTCATCAAATAGTGGACTTTCTAAATGATTCTTACATCAGGTTTGCCTTACTTGTAAATCCCACTATTTATGAATCACAAATTTTACAATTTTGGAAAACGGCTAAAGTTAATTTTGATAATGGGGACCAAAAGATAAAAGCTAAAGTGGATGGCAAAGCCTTGACTCTTACCGAGTCATCCATTAGAAGACATCTTCGATTGGATGATTCAGATGGTATTAGTCAATTTCCTGATACTAAAATTTTTGAAAATTTGGAAAGAATGGGGTATAATGTAGATTCTAATAAACTCACTTTTCTTAAAAAGCATTTTACCCCACAATGGAGATTTTTGATCCATACAATCCTTCATTGTTTAAGCCAAAAGAAAACCTCATGGGAGCAGTTTAGTGGTAACATGGCTACAGCTCTCATTTGCTTGGCAACAAACAGAAAATTCAACTTTTCAAAACATATTTTTGAAGGATTGGTTAAAAATGTGGATAGCCAAACAAAGTTTTTGATGTATCCCAGATTTATTCAATGCATCATCACCAAATCAAAACTTTTGTTACTTCCCGCACACTCTCCTTATGAAACTCCAAAACTTTCACACAAGGTGTTTTCAAATATGAAAATTGGTTTTAATGGGGAAGAAATACCACTTTTTGAGGAAATGTTACCACAAAATGCTGAAGAACCATCCCCATCATCTGAATCACCATCACCAAGTTCTTCACCTGGTTACATATCACCATCTCATCATCCATCACCAAACCCATCTCCAGTACCATCTGTAACAACACCATCACCATCATATCATGCATCACCATCCCAATCACCTCAACATCAAAGTCTGGATTCTCAGACTATGAGAGAACTAAAGGAGAAAGTGCAGCTCTTGGAAAATGCTCTTCAAATTCAGAACACAAAATTTTCTAAGATCAACACCAAGCTAGTTAAGAGGGTTAAGAAATTGGAGAATGAAGTGAAGATGCTAAAGGGTAAAAGATCTTCAAAGTTGGTTTTATCTAGTTCTTCAGGTTCTGATGCAGAAAGCATGGGTCTTTCTTCCAAAAAGGGGAGGATGGGTAGTTCAGAAGGTGAAGAGGAGGCTCAGTTTCAATTTCATGAAGGAACACAAGTATATGATGAAGAGCCTGCTGGTACAGGGCAAGAGCCTGCTAGTGCAAAAGAGCCTGCTCAAATTGAGAGGCTGTTGGCTATGGATTATAGAGGTACTGCTGAAAATGTTTACAAAAGAAAGAGGGAATCACAGCCTCAGGGGAGGTTGTTTGTTCAAGGAAGGTTATATGTTTCTGATGAACAATCTGCTGCTCCAAGTCAAGAACCAACACCAAAAGATAAGGGCAAGAAAATTATGGTTGAAGATGAACCTAGGCCCAAAAGGTTGAAGAAAAGAGAGAAAGTGCAGATGGCTTTAGATGAGGAAGTCTCCAAAAAGCTTCATGAAGAAGAAATTCAAAAAGCTTTAGAAGATTCAAGACTGCTTGCAGAAATGAAAGAGCAAAAGGATGTTACTCAAATTCTTCTTGACACTCAAGCTGCTCAGGAAACATTTGATGCGCAGATGCAATGGATTATTGCCAATGATCCAATTGTGAGAGGTCAAGCTAACTTAATTTTGGATGACAAGAATCTTAACACTGAAGAGAAAACAACAGAGCTTGAAACTTTTATCAACAACAAAATATAAAGAAGCAGCTCTGGATAATATTTTTCAAAAGATTCAGGAAAGCCAGAAGAGAGGTTTTAAGGTGGGCTCATCTAAGAAGGATCAAGTGACTTTCATGAAGAAGTTTCTAAGAAGTCAAGCTAATTGGACTGAATCTCAACTGAAGAAGAAATCTCATGATGAAATCAACTTCCTTTATCTTAATGCCTACAAGAGTCTTTACTTCAAGATCCCATCTGATGCTAAACCTTCAAAGAAAAAGAATGGTGCTCAAAAGAAACAAGAAGCAGAATTGGATCTAGAACAAGTAAGAAAAATGATAATTGTTTTACCAACAATTATACATGCTGATCCAATTAGGGCTAGACACCCTATTATAGATTGGGAGATTCACCATGATAGATCAGGAAAGGCATGGAAGATAACCAGGGTTGGGAATCAAACTGCCATCTTCAAAAATTTTGAAAATCTGATAAGGGCATGTGATAGAGCTGATTTAGAAGAGTTGTGGAATCTAGTTCAAATCAGGCTAAACACTAAGCATAAGACTGATGTTAAGGAACAAGAACTTTGGGTAGAGTACAAAAGGATGTATGATCCTGATCCTCAGGATGTTCATTGGAAGTTTCCATATCATGATCCTACCACCACATGGGAATTCCTAAGTCTTAGCAGAGTGCATCATCTTTTTACACAAAGTGGGATTGAGCTCTTTATGTTAGCTGAAAAAGAGTATCCACTGAGCTATGAAGTTCTTTCAACCATGATTTCCAAGAGGTTAAGGTGTGATAAAGATGAAGAAAAGCCAGAAGTTGTTCAAAGTTTGTTGATAAGCATTTTTGAACAATGTGAAAGAAAAAGGAAGAATAGAGAGTGAAGTTTTTGGAAGAGTTCCCTCAGATCCTCAAGGTATGGATTTTATTCATAAGAAACTTGTTTATTTTAAAGGGAATAACAAGTTTAGGGGAGGATTGTTGGGAATAAAATGCTTAAGTCAAAGAGCCTGCCAGATGAAGTATTAGGTCTGCTAGTTCTTTTTGAAGAAGTTGAAGATAAACTAACAGTACCTTCTGGGTGAGAAGGTACTGCTAGTTGAAGAAGGTCCTGCCAGTTTGAACGTCAAGTTGTTAGATATTTATTTGTAGATATTTTAGTTGTATTATTAGTCTTTGTACAATGTAACACGTTAAGTATAAGTAGTGCAGTCTTCCATGTTGTGCAGAAGATATTGTTGAGTGTTTTACATTGGAAGTTGTAATAGTAGGTTAGAAAGTCTTATTATCTTATGCATCTTGACAACTTGTAAAAAGGGTTCCTTATCCTATAAAAGGAACCCTTAGTCACCACCTTAGAAATATCTCAAAAACTAAATACTTGGTAATATCCTTAAACACAAAAACCTCTCTAGTAACTTAGTTACAAATTCAAAAATCCATCAAAGATTCAAGGTTACCTTTGTAATCCTGGTGATAGTTTAGATCACCCATATTATCTCATAAATAATATTGAATCGTTTTGTGTTATTCATGTTGTGTTCATTGTTCATTATAATTCACGTTTGCATATTCACCACCTTTGTTCCTTTAAGTGTGGTATAGTAAATTCCGCGTACTAAATCACATTCATTCCTAAATATCCCAAACACATTATTAAGATCAACATCCCAAGTGTTTTTTATAATCCTTCACAACAACACTGATTATAGTATGTACTCCAACGTTGACAACGATGAAGATGATGCCTTTAACTCTTTTAACGAGGGATTTGCGTTGATCGCTCGCGCCTTTAGCAAATTCTCAAACAGGTCTAACAATCGTTTAAGGTCTTCATCAAACACAAGGAATCAAGCAGTGGTTAATGATGGAAGGGTTGAAATTCAGAACAAGGCTTCAGGGAGATTTGGTTCAGGAAATTATATGGGGAATTCTGGTGGTCAAAGGTTCAATTCAGGAGGAAGTGGTAGAAACAACATGGGTAATACTCAGATTGCAGAAAAAAGGAAAGGGATTGCAAACACATCAATCACATGCTATAATTGTGGTGGGAATGGTCATATGGCAAATGCATGTCCAAAGCCAAGGACAATGGGCAGTGCTTATCATAAGGAAGCTCTTCTTCTGGCATTGAAAGATGAAAAGGCTGGTGGTACTTTGACCGAGAAAGAACACAACTTTATGGCAAATGCATTCTCAGATGATGAAATGGAAGACCTTGAGGCAAATGCAGCCGTAATGTTGATGGCAAACATGCAAGAGATGAATATGAGTGAGACAGGCCCGGTCTATGATACCGACGGCTTATCTCAAGTATATGAATCTGATTGTCTTATTCATGAAATTGCATCACCCTCTGCCTCTTCATCTGCACAAGAAAATATTGGTCAAAATGACTCATCATTATCATCTCAAGACAATGATCAAATAAACACCGTTGTTACATTTGATGATGATCAAATTAACCCCGTGGTTTCATTTGATGATTCTTTTAATGATGACAATCATGATCACATTGAACAAAATGATCTTATGCATGATACAGATCCAGAGCTTATGACCTTATTGTTGACCACCCAAACATAATTAAATGCACAAAAATCCCAGATTGATAAATGCAATGACATTAACAGAAACTTAAAAGCCAAAGTTGCATTGTTAACCAAGGATCTTGAGTGCTACAAGCAACAACTTTCAAATTTTGAAAACAAAGAAAAATGTGAGAAAAACTTTGAGTCTGCATTCCAAGAGTCATACGTGAAGGTACAAAATTTAGAACATCAAGTTCTTGAATTAACCATTTCCAAAAATGAAATAATTTCACAACAGGAACAAGAAAAATTTGATTTTCAAAAACAGGTTGACACTCTCCATTCTGAACTTTCTAAAACCAAAATAGAATTGTCAACTTGTCAAGAAATTTTTTCTGAACACAGAAAACTTTCAAGGAAACGTGTTAATTCATACCTTGAGAAAATTGTGGCATTGGAAGGCAAACTTAAAGAATTTCAAAACGTTGTTTATAAAACGGGTGATTCAGTAACAACTATTCAAAAATTAACTTTCAAACCAAATCCTCAAGGATATGGCTTTGCAATTGGAAATGATCAACCATGTTTTTTAAACAAAGCACTCAAGGAAAATCCAAAGTTGTACATTGCAGAATTATTGTTGGATGATACTTTCACACGTGTGGTTGTATATAATACTGAAGAGGAACTAGAACACGAGGACGAGAGTCGATCTAAGTTGAGTTGTGTATATTATAACAAACCATACGATTACTCAAAAGCACCTTATATTTGTGAAACTTTTGTACCACAAAAAGATATATCTACACAAATGTGGTCTTTAACTGAAATAAATGTTTCGTCTGAAGTTGGTCCCGTAACCACTGTATCACAAGTCAATGGTCCATTACCAAATCCAGGTGTCAATGAACATATGCAAAACAATGTTGCATTCTTAAATATTTTAATAAATTTATGGATGACATCAAACTTTTGGAAGACGCAATTTAACGTAATTCTGAAATCAAAGTCTCTACTTTTCTCTCTCCCTATGAGAAAGAAAAGAGAGAAGTTTTTCAAAAGCAATTTTTGCCATACGTCAAACACCTGCGACTTTGTGCAACACAGTGGGAACAGGAACTTCAATCAGAAGTTGCATCAATGATGAGCATTTTCAAAGAAAAAGATAACAAAATTGCAAAACAAAAATGTCAAAAGAAAGCTTTGGAAAAAGATTCAGATCGACTCTTAACGAATGTTCTCAGTTCTGATGTGATATCTGTAATTATGAATGCTATCTATTTGATATGCAATGCATTGCTTGTTGATGATCACTGTGTTGAAATTGAGACAATGAGAATTGAGATTGATAATCTGCATAGAGAAAATGAGAGACTTAGACAAATCAATGATGATGTGGAAACCAAATGTGCAAAAGAAATTTTCAAACTTAACCGAAAGTTGCAATGGTGTCAGGCTCAGAGTATTAACTTTGAGTTAACACTACAAAGCCAAAAAGAATCTTTATCTTCTCAAAACGTTCATGTTTCAAACCTTCAAAATCTTGAAAAAGAAATTGATGTTTTAAAACATCAAATTTTTTAGTATGAAAAAGATATTGCTGAAGTTTGTGAAAATAGAAATGACACTGTTCGGTTAAATAGAAAATTGGAAAAAAAAATTCAAGAACAAAACCACATCATCATTGAAATGAAAGAGAAACTCAGAATACTTGACAAAGGGAAATGTGTACAAAATAATGTGATTGCTCCAGGAATGTATAGAGTAGACGAGACTCATAAGACATCATCTTCCATAACCACTAATGTGCAAGCTTCAACTTCCACAGGATTAGGCAACCCTCCTAAGGTTAGAAGATCCAAGACCACCACAAAGACCAACAAGAAGCTTAGGGTCTGAAAACCAAAGAGTGGATCACCTAAAGAAGCTGAAATAGAAGTTCACAATAGGCAGTCAAATAAAACGCATGTTATGTCTAGCTTAGAATCCACCTTGTCAAAGTGTAATTCTGAACATGATGTAATGAATGCTGAATCTTTGAATGTTTGTAATGATGTTATGGTTGATGCTTACTTTGTGTTTTGTCGTACTAGTATGTTGTATGGAAATCATCAGAAATGTATTGCTAAAACCCTTTTGTCACGTAAACAAAAACGTACTACTAGCATTTCCTATAGGCCAATTACCGCTGCTAAGTCCATTTTAGGAAAACCGCCACAAGTAGTTTCTGAGACCAAAGTTGACAAGACCATAGCTGCACCTAGGACAATCCGATCACCAAGTGCCTTCACTAGGAAGAAAGCAGAGTCTAGTTGGATGTGGCATCGTTGGTTACAGCATAAACCTAGTTTTACTTGGGTACCAAAGATGCTTAAATCTTGTATTACGAACCCAACGGGACCCACCGTTTCCAACTCTCCATCTGTGTCCTCTTCTTGTGATGCAAGTGATTCAAATTGTGCTATGGATTGTTGATAGCGGGTGATCCCGGCACATGACAGGCAACTTAAAGCTTCTAGTAAACTTCATTGCGAAGTTCATAGGCACTGTCAGGTTCGGGAATGATCATTTCGCGGCTATCATGGGTTATGGTGATTATGTCAACGGGAATATCGAAATTAGCCGTGTCTACTATGTCGAGGGGCTTGGTCATAATCTATTCTCCGTCGGGCAATTTTGCGATGGTGACTTGGAAGTGGCTTTTCAAGAGAAAACGTGTTTTGTTCGAGACCTCCAAGGGAACGACCTCATGAAAGGCAAACGCGGAACCAGTCTTTATACTATCTCCTTCTCAGACATGACCGCCTCTTCTCTGATTTGTCTACTATCTAAGGCACATTCCACCAAAGCATGGCTATGGCACAAACGCCTATCTCACCTGAATTTCAAAACAATGACCGAGCTCGCTCGTAAAAAGTTGGTCGATGGTCTTCCAAGATTCAGATACGCCAAAGATCATCTGTGTCCCGCTTGTGAACAAGGGAAGAGTACTCGTGCTCACTTTCCTCCAAAAGCTGAGCACAATACAGATCATGTACTTCACCTTTTGCATATGGATCTTTGTGGTCCCATGCGTGTTCAGACTATAAATGGGAAGCGGTATATTCTGGTAATCGTTGATGACTTCTCGAGATGGACTTGGGTGTATTTTCTTCGCACAAAAGATCAAGCTCCTCCGATGATCATCACCTTTCTCACAAAGATTCAAGTTTAGCTCCACAACACCGTCCGTAAAATTCAAACAGACAATGGAACATAATTTAAGAATCAAACTCTTAGGGAGTATTATGAGAAAGTGGGTATTGAACATCAAACATCCATTGCACGCAGCCTAGAACAGAATGGAGTGGTCGAAAGACGCAACTGAATGTTAGTGGAAGCTGCAAGAACGATGCTGATCAATGCTCAATTATCGGATTATCTCTGGGCTGAAGCTGTTTCAACTGCCTGCTACACCCAAAACAGATGTATGATCACTAAAAGGCACACAAAAACACCATATGAAATTGTTCACCACAGAAAACCAAATATCAATTACTTTCATGTCTTTGGAGCTCTTTGCTATCCAATGAATGATCGTGATGACCATGGAAAGCTAAAAGCCAAAGTGGATTTAAGGATTTTTGTCGGATATTGTGAAAATTCAAAGGGATTTAGAATCTGGAACCATTGCACCCGGGAGATTCAGGAGACTATACATGCTAATTTCGATGAGCTCACCGATATGGCTTCTAAGCACAACAGCTTAGGACCCGAATCTAACCGTCTCAACTTCCCTGATCCTTCAGCTGCATCCTTCTCTCTAAACCGCAAAGACCTAGAAGATTTGTTTGCTCTACTATTTGATGATACTATTGTTAGTCGTGCTTCTGATGTATCCACAAGCTCCGCTGCACCAACACTCGTCAAAAATCAAGCACCTGATACACCAGTAACTACCACAACTGCAGTTGCTGAAGATGCACCTCAACCAGAAACTTCATCATCAGTAGATCAAACAGCTTCTACTTCTGCGTCTGCAGCTGAAGGTCCCTCTCTACATTCTGCTGAAGTACCCACACCAGCAGATTATGACGGCAACGCGTTCTTCAATCCATTTGCTCCAGCACCTACCATTCCTGATATCGCAGAGTCGTCCACACGCAATTTGGAACCGTCAAATCTGCACCACAATTATCAACACTACCCATCCACTCACAAATGGACCAAGGATCACCCTCTTGTGAATGTAATTGGCAACCCAGAAAACCCAGTCATGACAAGACAACGACTCCATACAGACGGTGAAACTTGCATATATGCACTCACCGTTTGTCAGTCCGAACCCAAAAACATTAGAAAAGCCCTTACCTATGACAATTGGATTGAGTCTATGCAAGAGGAATTGGATCAATTCAAGAGGTTGGAAGTTTGGGAATTGGTAGAAAGACCAGATGGGGTTTACGTCGTCGGGCTGAAGTGGATCTGGAAAAATATGTTGGATGCGGATGGTACGGTTATTCGTAACAAGTCCTGGTTGGTGGCTAAAGGATTCAGTCAAGAGGAAGGAATCAAATTCGAAGAATCTTTTGCACCCGTGGCGCGTCTTGAGACTGTTCGAATGTTCCTGGCGTACGCTGCTCACAAGAATATCACAGTATACCAAATAGATGTAAAGACGACATTTCTCAATGGACAACTCCGGGAAGAGGTGTACGTTACGCAACCAGAGGGCTTCGTCGATCCAGAGCATCCGAACCACGTCTACAGGCTCAAGAAAGCCCTCTATGGCCTTAAGCAAGCCCCAAGGGCATGGTACGACAAACTGTCTGCATTCTTACTAGCCAATCATTTTACTAAAGGATTAGTTGACCCGACTTTGTTTATACAAAAACACGAGGAGGATATTCTCATTGTTCAAATTTTAGTAGATGACATCATTTTTGGTTCAACTCATAAAAAATATTCAAACGCTTTTGCAAAACTAATGAAACAAAACTTTGAGATGTCCATGATGGGTGAACTCAAGTTCTTCTTAGGACTGCAAGTTCATCAATCACCCTGTGGTATATTCTTAAGTCAGTCCAAATATGCTCAGGAAATATTAAAAAAGCATGGTATGACTAGTTGTGACACCTATAATACCCCCATGTCCTCCTCATCCCTAAAGCTAGATGCTGATCTACATGGCACACCCATTGATCCTACGAAATATCGTAGTATGATTGGGTCTCTCATGTATCTCACCGCTAGCCGACCGGATGTTGTATTTGCCACGTATCTATGCTCCTATTATCAGTCAAGACCAACTGAACATCATTTGTCTGCTGTTAAGAGGATCCTTCGATACATAAAGGGAACCATTCATTTGGGGATCTGGTATCCGAAGGATTCTGGGTTTGAACTTGTTGCCTTTTCAGACGCTGACCATGCAGGATGCTTAGATACAAGGAAAAGTACGTCTGGGGGAGTACAATTTTTGGGTGACAAGCTTGTCTCTTGGCAGTCAAAGAAGCAGGACTGTACGTCACTGTCGTCTACTGAATCAGAATATGTTGCCATATCTGCATGCTGCGCTCAAGTCATCTGGATGCGATCTCTGCTAATGGACTACGGATACGTGTTTAACAAGATTCCAATGTACTGCGACTCCAAGAGTGCCATCGCTATTTCGTGCAACACAGTTCAAACATTCAAAATCGAAGCATATTGCTCTCCGGTATCACTTTATCAAAGAGCACGTGGAAATGGGTACGATTGAATTATACTTCGTGGGTACAGAATACCAATTGGCGGATTTGATCACCAAAGCCTTGCCTCATGCAAGATTTGTGGAACTGGTTCACCAGATTGGTATGCGATGTTTGACTCCAGACGAGTTGAACAATTTTCTTACACAAAATTAAATGAGTCAAACATCAAAACTATCTTTGTAAATAATTATTGAAAAACACAAAAAGATTTTCCAATTTTCTTTCATTAAAAAAAAAAAAAAAAAAAAAAAAAAAAAAAAAAAAAAAAAAACTAAGTGTGCAAAAGTGAAACAGAATCAAAATATGTTCTCGTCATTTCAAATTTCATTAATGTCAAATCACGAACATATTTTGAGGGGGAGAAATTTTTTGCACATTTATCATCCCAAATCTTCATCATTATCTTCATCGACAAATATTTCTATGATCTCTTGGACTACTAGTTTGTAAAAATGTCACAAATAGGTCTTAGTTCAAGGGGAAGAAATGACATACATCAAATTGGATCAAGGTCTTAACCATATTAAATATCAAGGACTGAAAATGTTAAGTTGCTAAAACTTGTCTCAAAAGGACCACATGTTAACTAGGATTCTAGTAAAGGGGCTGAACATGTCAAAATATAAAGTGTTACTAGTTTGAGGACTTGAAAAGAACTAGGATGCTAGTTAGAGGACTAAAAGTGACAAAAAGGCAATATAGAATCAATAAAGGCTAAAAAACTGACCAACTCAAAACAGATAGTAACTCTTAATCTTCAAAACGCAAAAACACTCGACCCGCCAAAACCTTAAACCCTCAAGAACATCAGAACTTTCAATTCGTTGTTTAAATCCTAACTTGTAAGTGTTCATATGAATCTATTAAGCGTTATAATCGTTTGTGTATTGTTTCTGTAGCCTAATTTCATAAGTTTACGATTTAAGGTTTATGCTAACAAATTGGGCGTTTCTTGATAAGTGTTGTTTAATCTGATTGAGATAGTGTAAAAGCTTCATAACATAGTTTAGAGTGTATTGCACTTGGTTAAGTAGATTCAATAACATCAGATAAGACTGATTGATTGAGTTAGGGTTTAAGGTAGTCGCGTTTATGTGCTGAAGCAAATAAGTGTTGTGTTTATTGGTTTGTGTGATGGGATATGATTATTTACTATTCTTGAATATGCGTTTACAGTTTCATAACTTGAATCAAAAGGTTAGAATAAGTTTGTGTGATTCTTGTGATTGTTTTTTTGACTGTGATGAACAAATTTTTGATATGAATGTGCTTGAGTGTTTGAACATGACTGGAATTAAGAATGAACAATGCTTGTTATTCATAACATGTTTACATAACGACTGATGAATATGAATGTTTTTTATTTTGTGCTTAAGTGTTCATCTACCGAGTTTCTGGTTAAATTGTTTTCGAGTTTGTGCTAAGTTTGGATCTTATCGACTTTGTCTCCGAGTTAGGAGGCTTAAGTCTCAAGCTCTCGAGTTTCTTAAGAGCTCTCGAGTTTCTTAAGAGCTCTCGAGTTTCTTAAGAGCTCTCGAGTTTCTTAAGAACTCTCGAGTTTCTTAAGAACTCTCGAGTTTCTAAAAAGCTCTCGAGTTTCTAAGTTCTCGAGTTTCCAAAAAGGCTTTCAAGTTTCTAAGCTTATCACCATCTTCCGAGTTTGTCACTATATTTCAAGTTTATCAAATTTTTTAAAGACTTAGAATATTTGTTAAACTTAGGAAATATGCAAATATATGTGAAAACTTGCCTACTTGATTATGTTATGTATGAAGATTATGAAAAGATGTTTCAGGATTTAGTCTTTCTATGTGATGTATCATACAAGTTAGGCTATTATCTTGTTACTAACAACGTTCACTAACACATATATGCGATGTCTATTGTGTATTGTTGTTGGTGTTTGTGACATACAGGCTAATCATGTCTCAAGGATCTGTAACTCGAAAGGAGATGGTACCTGAAGGTGATGAACGCAAAATTAGTGAGTCAAATTCACGAGTTGATTATGAGAATATGCCATGTCATAAGTCTTGCCAAATCATTGTGGAAATACTCAGAAGACACTTCATCAGTCCAGTATTGACTAATACAGCAAGCGTCCCAGAAGTGTATCTGAATCAGTTTTGGCATTCCATGGTCAGAGGACAAGACAACAAAAACATTACAGTCACAGTTGACAAAACAGAGATTCAATTCAGGGTTGATACTCTTCGCAGCGTTCTTGAACTTCCATCAGAAGCCTCAGGCCCAAGAGGAAAATTTCTCAATGATCCAACCTTTGAAGACATGGTTGAAACCCTAAAGCTTCTCGGTTATGATGATGAGGATGAAGAGCTAACCACACTCTCTAGAGTGGACAGGAAGTATATCCCTCAGCCGTGGTTGACCCTCTACACCATAATCATTCACTGCATAACCGGCAAAACCACTGGACTTGAACACCCAAGACTAGAACACTTACAATTCTTCTGTGGTGTTGTAAACCTCTACCACCTGGACTTCGCAAAGTTCATATGGAATGATATGATTTTCCTAGCCCAAAAATTCCACCAAAAGAAGGGATACAAGGTACCCTTTCCCCGATTCACCAAACTCTTAATCTCACACATCATGAAAATTCACCCTGAAATCGATAGACGTACCAGTGAAAAAGCACATACCGAACAAATGGATCACATGCTCTCCAGGGTAAAAGTGCAGATGACCAACACGAAGAAACAGGGGTTGAGAATTCCTAAAAGTATGTTAACTGAAGCGGTGATGGAAACTAAGGCATATCAGTGATACAATAATGCAGAAAAGGCAAAAAAGGTGGGAGTTACAGTGATGGAAACAAAATCAACCAAGGGTAAAGGAAAAACAACTACAAAAACTGTTCCAGCAGCTTCATCTCGAACAAAGAAAATTGAAAGATTTGAAAAGAAGAAAATTGTAATCAGAGAAAAGTCCCCAGACTTGAAACTCCGAGATGAACCCACGGACGAAGAGGAAGAAGTAGAAGTTGATCTTAGTGAAGGAAAGAAGAAGAAATATCTTGAGAAAATGAATTCAGTGATGGCAGAGTCTGACAAAAGTTTGGGCAAATGAAAGGGAAAATCATTCAAGATAGTGAAACAATCCTTCAAAGCCATAGAACCACCACTGACAGAAGAAGAGGAGCAAAAACAACTAAAGAAAGCATCAATGTCAAGCAAAAAGACACATCTAGCTGAGCAAGAGAAGCTTGAAAGAAGAAAGAAAGGTGAAGGATCAGCTTCACATGCTGATGAAGAACAAGTGAATTCTGAGACTACAAAGTCTGCTACACTTGATAAATCTGAGAGTGAATCTGAAGAGCCAGATGAAAGAATTCATACACCCTCAGGATCAGAATCAGAAGAATCTGAATCAGATGAAGATGAAGATAATGAAGAAGGTGAAAATGATGATGATGATGAGAACAATGACAATGATGGCAATGAGGAAGAAAAACAAGATGACAAAGTTGACAACACTGTACCACCTTCTCCACAACCGTCATCAGTGGGCCAGTCTACAAGTGAACTACATGAACTCAAAGAACACCTATCTGCACTTCAAAAGATGGTTTTGAGAAATAAACAAGCTGAAGAAAATGAGCACAAAGCATTAAAAGAACAGCTCACTGAGGTGGAGAAGAAGGCAGATAAAAACAAATTTCACATCGATAATCTCAAAGCTTTTAATCTGGAAAAGTCAGCAGGGGAATATCTTAAGACTCATGTTCCTCACGAAGTCAGTGCACAAGTACCCCAAGAGGTCAAGAAACATCTTCAAGAGGCTCTTCCAGAAATTCTCAAAGAATATGTCAAAAGAAACCTTGAAAAGACTATAGCCAATCTCATGCATACCATACCAATGACGGTTCGGACCATCCCATCTCAACCGTCTGCTACTGACCTCAAAGGACAATTGCTTGAAAGTATCATCGATAATCCTGAAGAGGAAGAACTCAAAAAGGCATTGCTTAATTCGATCAGAAGAGCTGAGAAGAAAGCAGAGGGATGTAAGCAAGACAAGCTAGTCAAGCGTCGTCGGGATGACCCTGACAAAGACGATAAAGGGAAGAAAAGAACGAAACCATCTAAATCAACTAGCCCTTCAACTACTACACACTTTTCTGGAACCACAAAGCAATCAAGCCAAGAAAAGTTCATTCCACTTGAAGGAAGGGCATTCGATGAGACTGAAGCTTCTGATGACATGAGTTTTGATCAAGAATTTCCCGTTGCACCTCCAAGAGTTCAGAATTTCACTGCACCACCCACCAATGAACGAGCCAAACCTCAACCAGAATGGATAAACCCTAATGCTCCATGATTTGATTGGTTTGAAACAATGGTGGACGCATATCTGGATGATGAAAATGATGCACCTGTTGAAGGCTCTATTGTAGACTTCACCAAACGACTGAAGAAGGAAATGAAAGTCCAGAAGTTGGGATTGCTTGATATCATTAGAGTTCGCAAAGATGGCTTCACATAATTCAAAACAGTCACTACTTCAGAGCTGGAGTTTGAGTACAACCTGAAATAAGTAGCAAGAGCTCTTTCTGAAAACATTGACTGGGATCATGCGCGGGTTTCTCATCCAAAAGAACAACTTCAACTCCGTGATTTCTCCCAACCTTTACCACTCGTTAGCCATTCTCACAACCCAAAGATACCCAAGGCGTACTTCTTCAATAACGACTTGGATTATTTTATCTATGGAAACACAAACCCTGAGAAACGTTATGCAACTTCCCTTACAAAGTACCAAGAAGCTTCTTATACTTTAGAAGGTTTTGTAGAACAAATTAGCGATTTGTTTATCAACGAAGTCCGAGAATACAATGATGAAGCTGCTCTGGGAATTTATCACTGGCCAAATCTGAGGAAGTGGTTCTACAAATGGAAGCTCACCTATCCTTCAAAACCTGAAGCTGGAGTTTTTCAAAGAAGTAGAATCTTGTCCATCACAAGTGCAGAAACTGAATCAATGTTTGGCGACAACTATCTGAAGAAAATCACCGTGAGGAGGCTGGACGATAAAGAATATACCTTCAAAGAAGCAGACTATCCTTACCTACACATCCATGATATTGAAGACATGTATCTCCTGAAAGTTTAAGGAAAACTCGAACACCTTCCTGGGCGTCTTCAGTATGATATCGTCAACTCTGTGTTGCTGTACATCCGCAATATTGTCATCAGATCCAGAGTTGAAGACGTGCACCTTGGGGTAGAAAGCTACTAGAAGAAACTGAATTTGGTCAGGCCTAATCTCTAACCTCCGAGAATAGCAGAAAAGAAGCCGTACACTTTCGATGATAGACCATTTGGGTTGGTGTATGTAAGGGATAGAAGCTCAATGAGATTGTTGGTCGTT
>CP139509.1:329083639-329207206 GCA_021014915.2 Artemisia tridentata subsp. tridentata
GTTCGTGTTGCTGCTGTTGCTGCTGCTGCGGAGGATCATGAAGACCTGGAGTTCTACCACCATCAAGACTCCATCATGCTCATATCCTGAAGATTAGTTCTCACAAAGACTCAAGACAGCAAAAGTTCAAAGTTATTAAAGAAAAGTCAAAGATCAAGTATGTTAATCTTTCACAAGTCTAAGATCAAGCTTATGAAGAGAGAACTACGTGATGTATGAAGAACAAAAGTCAAAGATCATATGAGCATGATGGAAACGACGTGAAGACACCAGTACTAAAGACCATTGGAGGACGGCAGATCATTACCATACCACATCATATCAGATCAAGAACAAAGAACAAAGATTATCAAGACGTCAGAAGCCAAAGAAGCAAAGACGACGTCGAGCAACATTGATGTCCAAGACTTAGGGGGAGATTGTTAGGAACACGTTTTATTTCATATTTCAAGTCTTGTACATTTCCGATAATTATGTTGCTCATATTAGGACTTTATGTTAGTAATCATAGCCCGGTCCATTAGAAGTCCATGGGCCGGCTAATTATGTGTAAAACATTCTAGAAGATCACCCCATGTGCTTACCCTAATTCGTTGCCTATAAATAGAAGGCATGAGGTGCTTAGTTTATTGTTGGTTTTCATTTCTAGTGCGTAAGCTCTGTCAAAGTGTTTAGTGAAATGATAATCTTCCATCTTTCTTTCTATTAATCTCTTCTCTACATTATTGTATTTCATTCCTTGATTAATCTCTTGTTACGTAGCATATTAGTAGTTGTATTCGTGGTTTAGTGTGTGGTTTACGTATTAAAGAGGACCTACACCCTCTTCTTTTAAAATTTGGCCGAACCACAAGGAGATCAAAAGAGGATTTTCTAAGTGAAAATGTACAAAAGAAAATGAGCTAGATCTCATCTCTATTTATAGTGCAAGGAGGGGCGATTTGGTAATTTAATTAAAAGGGTATTTTGGGTATTTCATTACTTGGTCAAAAGTCTTGGTCAATGGTCCTTGGGTCGGCCGGCTAGGGGGGGGGGACAAAATCTTGTTCAAGCCACCATGATGTTTGGCAACTCCATGTTTTAAGCTTTTATGTCCAACATTAATTATGGTGTAAAATGTGTCTAATATTTATTATGGAAATAGGGGGGGGGGGGGGGGGGCAATGTGTTCCCTAGTGGAAGAAAAATGTAAATTTTGTACCAAAATGTATATATTGTATGTATTGGGTGTTAAAAATTGACCGGATCTAAACACACGAGTTGTGTTGGGGATACTTTGAGTATATACTTGATAGCACGCGGAATTTACTACAAAGTACTTAGAAGAATATGTGTTTGGTGATTGTATGAACGTATGAATATAACAATAATAATAAACAAGACAATTGTTTAACCAAACACTTTGCTTCAATGAATTGAACGATTAAACGTGAAGCTCTTAACAATGCTTGTACGTCTAGGATGTATGGATATCTATCATATTAAAACCCTAACTGAGGATCTCTTTTTATAGCACAAAGAGTCCTTTACAAGTAAACTATATTCGTATCATTCTATACAAATAAGATATACATCATATCCATTCCATATTAATCTTCACACGGTTTCACCTTAATCTTGTAAGCAGTACGAACTTTTCTTCTTCAGCAGTACTAACTGTTCTTGTATTCTTCAGCAACTGTTCAACCGTACTAACATATAAAGAACCGTACTAACTAACCGTACTAACTGCTTAATTTAATTCCAAACAATCCTCCCCTAAACTTATGATTTCTATGCGGGTTAATTCTACATATAGGTAACGAACTTTTCAAAATTTCCTATGTTAGGTATTTGACTCTCAAAAATACTATGTTAGGTAATGAAACTTGTTGCAACTTTCAATGTTAGGTAATATCGGTAATATCGGTTAACTCTATTTGCACCGTTAGTCCTTTTCTCCGTTATCTCCTAACGAGATAGAAATGGTTTACACCGTTAGTCCTATGGGTTAACTCTATTTGCACCGTTAGTCCTTTTCTCCGTTATCTCCTAACGAGATAGAAATGGTTTACACCGTTAGTCCTATGGGTTAACTCTATTTGCACCGTTAGTCCTTTTTAACGTTTTCGTCCGCTTTTTTACGTTTTCGTCAGGTTTTTTACGTTTTCGTCCGTTTTTTTTACGTTCTGGTCCCGTTTTTTACGTTTTCGTCCGTTTTTTTACGTTTTCGCCATTTTTTTTACGTTTTCTTTCGGTTTTTTACGTTTTCGTCCGTTTTTTTTACGTTTTCGTCCATTTTTTTACGTTTTCTTCCGGTTTTTTTACGTTTTCGTCCGGTTTTTTTACGTTTTCGTCCCGCTTTTTTTACGTTTTCGTTCGATTTTTTACGTTTTCGCCCGCTTTTTTACGTTTTCGTCCCTTTTTTTACGTTTTGGTCTGGTTTTTTTACGTTTTCGTTCTTTTTTTACGTTTTCATCCCTTTTTTTACGTTTTCGTTTGATTTTTTATGTTTTCGTCCGGTTTTTTACGTTTTTGCCCAATTTTTTACGTTTTCGTCCGGTTTTTTACGTTTTCATCCGCTTTTTTACGTTTTTGTCCTGTTTTTATGTTTTCGTCCGCTTTTTCACGTTTTCGTCCGCTTTTTTACGTTTTCGTGCGGTTTTTTACATTTGTGTCCTGTTTTTTACGTTTTCGTCCGCTTTTGTTACGTTTTTGTCCGGTTTTTTACGTTTTTGTCCTGTTTTTTACGTTTTCGTCCGTAAAAAAATGGACGTAAATGTAAAAAAGCGGGCGAAACGTAAAAAATGGGACCAACGTAAAAAATGACGTAAAAGTAAAAAATGGACGAAAACGTAAAAGCGACGAAACTTAAAAAACAGGAAAAAATGTAAAAAACCGCACAAAAACGTAAAAAAGCGGACGAAAACGTAAAAAAATGGACGAAAACATAAAAAACCGGACGAAAACGTAAAAAAATGGGACCAAAACGTAAAAAAACAGACAAAAACGTAAAAAACCGGACGAAAAAGTAAAAAAATCGGACCAAAACGTAAAAAACCAGACGAAAACGTAAAAAAACGGACGAAAACGTAAAAAAGCGGGCGAAAACGTAAAAAACCTGACGAAAACGTAAAAAAATCGAACGAAAACGTAAAAAAGCGGACGAAAACGTAAAAAACCAGACGAAAAACGTAAAAAATGGACGAAAACGTAAAAAAGCGGACGAAAACTTAAAAAAGGACAAAACATAAAAAACCGCACGAAAAAAACGAAAAAAAAAAAAAAAAAAAAATTAAAAAGCGGACGAAAACGTAAAAAAAATGGACGAAAACGTAAAAAACGGGACGAAAACGTAAAAAAATGGGACCAAAACGTAAAAAACTAGACGAAACGTAAAAAACCGGACGAAAACGTAAAAAAAATCTGACCAAAACGTAAAAAAAACCAGACGAAAACGTAAAAAAACGGACGAAAACGTAAAAAAAGCGGGCGCGAAAACGTAAAAAACCGGACGAAAACGTAAAAAATCGAACGAAAACGTAAAAAAGCGGGACGAAAACGTAAAAAACCGGACGAAAACGTAAAAAACCGTAAGAAAACGTAAAAAAAATGGACGAAAACGTAAAAAAAACGGACGAAAACGTAAAAAACCGGAAGAAAACGTAAAAAAAATGGACGAAAACGTAAAAAACGGACGAAAACGTAAAAAAACCGGACGAAAACGTAAAAAAAACGGACGAAAACGTAAAAAACCGGACGAAAACGTAAAAAAGCGGACGAAAACGTTAAAAAGGACTAACGGTGCAAATAGAGTTAACCCATAGGACTAACGGTGTAAACCATTTCTATCTCGTTAGGAGATAACGGAGAAAAGGACTAACGGTGCAAATAGAGTTAACCCATAGGACTAACGGTGTAAACCATTTCTATCTCGTTAGGAGATAACGGAGAAAAGGACTAACGGTGCAAATAGAGTTAACCGATATTACCGATATTACCTAACATTGAAAGTTGCAACAAGTTTCATTACCTAACATAGTATTTTTGAGAGTCAAATACCTAACATAGGAAATTTTGGAAAGTTCGTTACCTATATGTAGAATTAACCCTTTCTATGCAAATCAACAAGTTTCTTGAATTAAACTTCTGCTTATGATGATGGGGTGGATTCTTTCAAACACTTATCTTTAATCTCGAAACACTTGGGAATTTTCTTCACATATCGTACTCTTTTTGGTCAACTCCTCAAAAATTACCATAAATAAATTTATTCCTGTAAGGAATTAATTCCAAATACCAACCCTGCATTTAATTACATTAATACTCCATTGGTTCTATAAAAAGCCTTAAATTCTCAATACTAACCCATCATTCTTCAAATCACAACTATCAAACTCAATGAGTTCGTCCAATCCAAACATTGTTGAGATTTCATCAGATTCATCTTCAGATTCAGAAAGTGATGGATGGAGATCTTACTTTCCACCGAACTACACTAATCTGACTATCAGAAACCCATCTCCAAAAGCTCAAGAAGTATCTTCTGATGATGACCTTTTAACTTCCTCTGATGATGATGATCAACAAGCACTTCCACTATCAGTTGTATTGACAAGAGAGATAGAGAAAGCTGTGGCAAAAATGAGTAAGGTTCAAGTGCCCGAAAAACATCAACCACTTCCAAGACCTGACAAACAAGTTTTGGGACTTCCTTGTTGGAAAGTGTGGAACTCAATCGATGGAAAGTGTGTGTTGATAGTTGGTTTGTGTTGATTGTAAGCTTGATGGTTGGTTATGTTGGTTTTTCTTATGTAATGAATCCACCTCTTTAATGAATAAATTTTATGCACCTGTTATAATTCATCTCTGACTCTTAATTCCTCCCCTGAATTTCATAATCATCTTTAACAGCAACTAGAACAAACTTTAATTCCTCCCCTGTTTGGAAGAATCTTCACCATCAGATGAACTAGAACATATGACATCCAAGCTCAGCATCCAATATGACAATTTGTACAAGTTACCATCAATTCAGTTGTTTAGTTTCAAACTGCTCTCAACACTTCCAGATATGTGACCTTCTGAGAGAGGTATATCATAGAGCATAAACTCAGTAGGAACCAAATTTGAACAATCAGTACGAACTGGTGAAGCCAGCAGTACAAACTGTCAACCTCAGCAGTACAAACTGTTAGCAAAAATTTTCAGAGATAAAATCAAGTTGGAAGTTTAATGTGGATCTGAAAACATTTTTGTCCACTTATAGTTTTTTAGCAAACTATCAGCTATGAACGGATTTGACATGTCTTTACCAATAGTCGTTTGCTATGGACTAGCCAACTCTTCATACTTAGATTTGGTGAGTTGATAACCAACCAGTTTTTGGTAAACTGTCAACCATAAACGGATTTGAGTAGTCTTTACCAGAAACCGTTTGATCTGGACTAGTTGATTCTTATGTCGGTTAGACATGGTGAATCAATTACCATTTGTTGTGTGACAAGCATTCACACTTAACAATCCAAACCACCATACTTTCCAAAGTACAATCCAAAGCAAAAAGCTTTTCTTAACCTGAAATGTTAGTCCAAAACCAAAGAAAACACAAGACACAATATTTTCTTTTAACAGTTATCACAATTGACTAACAAATTCACAAACAATACTAAAAATTACCAAACAGTACTAACTATACAAATAGCACAACTAGCAGTACAAAAACCAAAACCATTTAGACATTAATCTTTTGAAGAATTTAGCATTCCAATACCTGTTACCAAGTACTGAAATCTACTTACATCAAAACCTTTTGTTAAGAGATCAGCAAAGTTGTCATCAGTGTGTATTTTAACAACTTTTATTAACTTTTTTTCAGCACAGTCTCTTATAAAATGATGTCTAATTTCAATATGTTTAGTTTTTGAATGTTGAACAGGATTCTTAATGATACACATTGTACTGCTATTATCTATATGTATAATTGTGTTTAAGAAATTATACCCATAATCAAGCATCTGGTTTTGAATCCAAAGAACTTGAGCACAATAACTTGCTGCTGCCACATATTCTGCTTTAGTAGTAGATGTGGCCACCATAGTCTGCTTCTTACACTGCCAAGAGATTAATCTTCGACCTAAGAACTGACAACCACCTGTTGTAGACTTTCTATCCATGCTAGCACCAGCGTAATCAGAATCAGAGAATGCCACTAGATCAAATGCAGACTCTTTAGGATACCATAGCCCCAAGTGAGGTTGACCTTTAAGGTATCTGAAGATTCTCTTTACTGCTGTGAGATGAGACACCTTAGGATTTACTTGGAATCTTGCACAGGCACAAACAGCAAACATAATGTCAGGCCTAGATGATTTAAGGTACATCGGAGACCCAATCATAGATCTATACATGTGCACATCCACATCTTCACCACTGTGATCCTTTAATAGCAAATGTGTCTCCTTATCAACTGGTGTGCTAGCAACCTTGGCATCTGTGAATTGGAATTTCCTCAATATTTCACCAACATATTTATCCTGAGAGATAAATATACCATCTGGATTTTGCTGTACTTGAAGACCTAGAAAGAAGGTAAGCTCTCCCATAGAACTCATCTGAAATTGGTCTTTCATCAGCTTTTCAAACTCCTTACACATCTGTTTCTTTGTAGAACCAAAAATGATGTCATCTACATAGACTTGTACCAGTAGAATATCACCCTTGTTCTTTTTAACAAAGAGAGTTTGATCAATTTTCCCTCTATGAAACCCATTCTTCAGAAGATATTTAGCAAGAGTTTCATACCAAGCTCTTGGAGCCTGATGCAATCCATATAGAGCTTTCACCACCTTATAAACCTTGTCAGGAAGCTCTGGGTCTATAAAACCTGGAGGTTGTGAAACATAAACCTCCTCATCAATAGTACCATACAGAAAGGCACTTTTCACATCCATTTGATAGACCATAAACCCCATAAAGGAAGCATAAGCAAGAAATAATCTTATTGCTTCAATCCTGGCAACTGGAGCAAAAACCTCCTCATAATCTATACCCTCTTCTTGAGTATAGCCTTGAGCAACCAATCTTGCTTTGTTCTTTATCACAATGCCCCTCTCATCCTTCTTATTCCTGAATACCCACTTTGTACCAATCACTCTCATTCCCTTTGGTAGATCAACCAGAACCCATACATTCTGAATTTTGAATTGAAGCAGTTCTTCTTGCATAGCTTCAACCCAACTTGATTCTTCTAAAGCCTTTAACACATTCTTGGGTTCAATCTGAGATAGGAAACATACAAACATACACTCATGCTCATCTTCATGATGTTTCTCCTCATATACCACACTGAGAAAGCCATGATGATCTGGGTCTTGAATTTTCCTTCTGGTCTTGACTCCAGATTGTACATCTCCTATGATATTGGTAAGTGGATGATTCCTATGTACAATAGTATGGGGAGTAGAAGGAGCTGCATAGCTGGTAGGCATGTTTTGCAGACCATCTCCAAAGAAATCAAACTCATCAACTTGAGAAGCAGTATCAACTGGTGAATCAAGATGAGGTTGACTTGGTCCAGCATCATCACTATTTTGCTCAGCAGTTGGAACTTGTGGCTGAGCAGTACTAACTCCATTTGTACTGCTCGTTGGATTTTCAGCTTCTTTACCATTCTAACCACTGGTTTTAGCAACATCTTTCTCTTTGTCTACACCACTTGATGAAGGAATATCATCTTTCTTTGTAGAAGACTCATTCATTGGACTTTCTTCCATGACTGGTATGAAAATGCAATCATCATCTTCCTCCTCTGAACCTGCATTATGGTTAGTATTTGTACCTGTAACAGGCACATAATTCATGGAATCTGAAAGACTGTCAATATCAAAGATCCAATCTGGACCTACACCTGCAACATTTGGTTTATTCTCCAAAAATTCTATGTGCAGATTTTCTTCTACATACTTGGTGCTTGTATTTTACACCCTAAAAGCCTTACTGTGCAGAGAATAACCAACAAAGAAACCTTCCTCAGATTTCCCATCAAACTTTCCTAGTTGGTCTTTGGTATTAAGGATAGTAACATGACAACCAAAAGGTCTCATGAAGCTTAAAGCAGGGGTTCTACCTCTAAGAAGCTCATAAGGAGTCTTATTGTGAGGTTGCACAACTAAAACCCTATTCAACACATAACAAGCAGTGCTAACTGCTTCAGCCCAAAATGAAACTGATAGCTTAGAGTCAGCTAACATTGTCCTAGTAGCCTCTATAAGAGTCCTATTCTTTCTCTCAGCTACACCATTTTGCTGTGGGGTTCTAGCTACACTAAATTCCCATTTAATACCGTTTTCTCTGCAAAAATCATCCATAACCCTATTCTTAAATTCAGTCCCATTGTCACATCTGATTATTTTAACTTTCTTATCAACTACGTTTTATACTTCAACAATGAAGGTTTTAAGGATTTCACTAGTCTCATCCTTAGTTTTCATAAAGAACACCCAAGAAAACCTACTATAATCATCAGTGACAACTAGGCAGTATCTCTTAAAGTTCAAGCTATTCACAGAAGTAGGACCAAACAAGTCCATATGCAACATATATAAAGCTTGAGAAATAGAGTTCTGGGTCTTTGGCTTACATGAGGCTGTGTGTTGCTTACCTTTAAGGCAAGAAACACAAGTTTGGTCATTGAGAAAAGTTTTATTTGGTAAACCTCTTACCAACCCATTTTTAGCAATTTTGTTAATGGTTTTAAAATTAACATGACCAAGCCTTCTGTGCCACAACATTGATTCTTCCAATGTGGCTTTTGCAACAAGACAAGTAAGTCCAACCTTAGGAACTAGTTTATTCATCTCAACACTGTATGTGTTATCCTTCCTAGGGATTTTAAGCAATACTTGACTTTCATCAGGTAGCTTGAAATCAGGAGAAAGAATAAGACAATCAGTATCAGTAAATAAAACTTTGTTCTGTTTATCACAAATTTGTGATACACTGAAAAGATTGTACTTAAGTTCTGGTACATAATACACATTTTCAAAATCAAGATTACCAGTTTTAATTACCCCTTTACCAGTAATCCTTCCTCCAATACCACCACCAAAGACAACTGGTCCTCCATCCAGAGCAATAAAGTCTGAAAGATATGACATGTTGCCAGTCATGTGCCTTGAACATCCACTGTCTGAATATCCTCTATCTTCTTTACCATTTGAAGGATGTTCCTGCACACAAAATAAAGGTGTTAGTTTCTTTTGGGGATCCAAACCATCACTGGTTTGGATCTGCCTTGTGCATCAAGATGAGAAAACTTGTTGGAGGTCTTTGATGCACCATTGGGTTTGGTAGAATTTCTAACCCAATGTGCTGAGGCCTTGACAGCATTGCCCCTTTTTCCCTTAACATTTAAGTGCTTAGCAATAGGATCTGTTGGTCTAGCAGTTGGAACTGCTTTTTTAAATTTTGGCAACCATTTCTGATTTGTCATTGCTGTTTTCATATAAAAATGCCTTTTAACTAATTGTGCATGATTTGAAAATTGTTTTGCACTTGAAACAGTTTGCTTGTCATTAAACCACTTATTTTGACTAGCAGTTGAAACTGTTTTGATGCAAGTCTTTAACATAACAGCTTTGGGTGACATCTTATGATTTGCATTAGGGCTTGTCAATCTAGTTGGACTGTTTTGAGTTACCCTAGCATTGTTATTCCTATTCACCCTTGTATTCCCAGAAACCTTCTTTTTCCATGGGTTAGAATCACAATAAGCAGCCATATGATCAAAACTTCCACAAACAAAGCACACTTTTCTAATCATAGCAAACTTATTATCCAATTGCTTAGATTTTGAGTGATTCCAGTTCCTATGACTACCCTCAGAAATTGGTGATCTGTTCTTAGTCCTATACATCTCAGCATATCGAACACTTTTCCTAACTGGTTTTATGTTTTCAGTCTTAACCACTTTAGGAGCATGTTTAACTTCTACCTTAAAAACATTAGGTTTGTCCTTAACCTCTACATCCTCATCATCAGATGTCCAATCCTTAATAGTTGGTGCATCTGAGTTCCTATCAGAGGACATCTTTTCCTCAGAAAGAGATTTATCACTAGCACTCACAAAAGAATCTTCTGCCTTAACAAATTTAACAGGATTCTCACTAATCTTAACACCATATCCAGGAAAATCCATATCCTTAAACTCTTCTAAACCTGTATGAGCTAAATCAATTCCTGGTGGAACAAACATTCCTCTAAGAGGGGGTGCAACTGACTTATACCCTAAACCAGACTTAGCTTTGTTAACTATTTGAGTCTCTACTATCTTCTGAACTCCCTTTGAAGTATGTTCAAGAGTTTCTACACTTAACTGGATGTTTTCTTTTTCCTTTTTAAGCTTTTCTAGTTCATATACAAGTCCACTCATTTTATCATCTTTTATTTGCAAATCCCTCTTTAAAACTCCTATCTCATCAGAGAAGTTTGACTCATTCTGTCTATAAAACACAAGTTGTTCTTCCAAAACAGCTAGTCCTATTTTATAATTTAACAGACTAAAATTTACTTGATTATATTTTACTCTAAGATCATCATACTGTTTCTTAAGACACTCATAATCTTTTAAAGCAGAACAAGTATTTGAACATTTTTGAACAATATGTACCTCAGAGTCTGAGAAAGCCATTAACCCCAAGTTAGCTGGTTCCTCTTCTTCCTCCATGAAGCTCCAATCAAATCCAGCTCCATCTACAGCTACCATAGCCTTGGAAGAAGGCTCTTCAATATTAAATGTTCTCCTTGTTCCTTGCTGATTCTTAAACCCTTGACCCTGGTTGCTTTGTTGTCTTGGACCTCTACATTCCCTGGCAAAGTGCCCCATCTTGTGACAATTAAAGCATTCCACCTTAGACTTATCATACCCAGCAACATCTCTTCCATTGAAGGTAATCTTATTCCCAGTCCTTTGGTAATACTTTTTAGCCCTGATGCTTATCAAAGCCAACTGCCACTTTAAATCCATAGCTTCCAAATCATCTTCAGCAATTTGAAAAAGATCTTCATTAAAGATCTTTGACCCACCAGACTGTTCTGACACGAATGCATATATGGTCTCTTCAGTCAAGCCAGCAGTACTAGTTTTTACACTAGCAGTGCTAACTGTTGGTTTAGCAGTACCAACTGCTTCTTCATCTTCATGATTCGAACTGTTTGAAGAAGATAAGAAAGCCATATTCCCTGAACTAGAACTGGTGCTACCACTCTTCTTGACCTTCTGCTCAACAATCTTAAGATTGTTGTGAAGCTCATTCATTGTCATTTTCTCCAGCTCTGGTTTATTACTCCAAACCACAACATAAGTGTTCCATTTAGTAGGTAAACTGTTTAGAAACTTCATGTTGAGGTCTTCCTGTGGAATCACAATCTTCAACACAGTAAGTTGACTGATGATCTTTTGAAGCCTATTAAAGATATGGTCCAAAGTTTCATTGCTTGATGCAGTGAAGTTCTCATAACTTTGCTTAAGTAGGGTTTTCTGTGCCTTCTTGGTAGCTTCATTGCCACCAAATCTTTCCACCACTGCTTCAAAAGGGGTTTTAGCAGTCTCGTAATGGCTAAAATTCAGCACTTGATCATTAGGAATTGCCATTAGTAACAAATTCCTAGCCTTCTGATCATTCTTCTTTTTAATTCTCTCCTCGTTTGTAACTGGCTCAGTATTAAGCTTTGTGATCTTGGAACCATCAGCACGTGTTTCTTCAACAGGAATTGGTTTGAAGGAATCACCATTGATAATGATATCCCATAATGCATAGTCTTGCATCATGAAATATTGCTCTATTCTGAGCCGCCATAGATCGTATTCATTCTGTTTCAGCATGGGGAGTTTAGCAAGGATTGAGGTTTGAGGTGTCTCCATGTCCATCTTCTAGGTTGCTAGTGAGTAAATGCTTCTGAATCTTCTAAACTCAAAGTATCAGAAACCTGTCTCTGATACCACTTGACCGGATCTAAACACACGAGTTGTGTTGGGGATACTTTGAGTATATACTTGATAGCACGCGGAATTTATTACCAAGTACTTAGAAGAATATGTGTTTGGTGATTCTATGAACGCATGAATGTAACAATAATAATAAACAAGACAATTGTTTAACCAAATACTTTGCTTCAATGAATTGAACGATTAAACGTGAAGCTCTTAACAATGCTTGTACGTCTAGGATGTATGGATATCTATCATATTAAAACCCTAACTGAGGATCTCTTTTTATAGCACAAAGAGTCCTTTACAAGTAAACTATATTCGTATCATTCTATACAAATAAGATATACATCATATCCATTCCATATTAATCTTCACACGGTTTCACCTTAATCTTGTAAGCAGTACGAACTTTTCTTCATCAGCAGTACTAACTGTTCTTGTATTCTTCAGTAACTGTTCAACCGTACTAACATATAACTAACCGTACTAACTGCTTAATTTAATTCCCAACAAAAATAGGTATTGGTTGTTGGTTTGGTGATTAACGAAAGTTATACGTAATTAAACGTAAGATATAAAGAAATCATCTTAGGTGTCAGGAAATATTTTTAGAACTTTGGTAATCCTTTCGGAAGTATAAAAATACATTGGAAATAATCTTTGGAAAAATTGGATATATCGGGTGTTAAATTACGAATCACGTTTGTTGAATTGACAACCGCAAGTAGATGTAGAATAGGAAATTGTTTTAGGGTTTAAAGTTGTGAACTAGAGTAGGAACAAGGTTTTGGAATGTTGTAAACTAAATATAGTCTAAATTCATAGTGTTCAAGAGGGTTGTTCCTAGTTTTGTATCTATTTAACCAAATAGCTATTCGTAAAAAGTGTTCTTGTTAAATTTCAAAGTCGTAAATTGGAGTTTGAAAATAAATGTTGGCGTGGAAAATTACTGATTGTCACACATAACCATCCAGGACCAAACAAGCAAAAACAACACATCCTTCTTCAAATAAAATCATAGAAACATTATAAGCCTCTCGTTAAACATTCCACCTAGGGTTTTCCATTTTTAGCGCCATTTAATTATGTCATTAAGACCAGCTTAGGGCTTGTATTTAGGGCTCGTTTAGGTTGTGTTATAGGTCGAAAATGGTTGGCAGAAACGACTTCAAAATAGTCCACATAAACACGACACAAAACAATAAAATATAGGCGTATAACTTTATTACTCTATGTGTGATTTTATGCGACATACTTTAATGATTAGGTAAGCTTTTAACCCACATAACCAGGACCAGATGAGGCACACATATGTCGAATGAATACAGGTTTGGGATTGAATCAGAATTAAGATTACCTTGTGTCGAATCAAAGAAAGCCGAATAGAAATCAAGGACAAGGACAATGCTTGAATCGATCAGTACAAAACTCCAACGAATGGCACAACTTCTAGGTCACCAAAAACTTGCTTAGGATATACACATGAGTTACTTTGTTTTTATCTTTTGTTAAGCAAATCTCTAAATTGATTATGGAAATATTATATGTGTCGTGTGTTTAGAGATTAGGAAGGCCAAGAAAACGTGTAATGAGTTTGTACAAAGAAAAATAAATCATGTGATATGTAGTGGAGAATTAGGGGAGTAACAAATCTTATTTAGTTAATTAAATTTAGGTTATTACTAATAATATTTACTTAATACATAACATATAGTTTTAATTATTTATTAATCATAATATAAACTTAGGTTAAAACCAAATTAGTCATAAAAATGTGAATCCGGATTTTAGGGTTTTACATGTATATTCATATGAAAAGCAATGGCTATATGCTGATATCATTTTAGACAAAGGCTCGGGTAATTAAAAGCAGATAATTAAGAGTTTCTAATTGAAGTACTTCTCACCATAACCAATCAATGAACCTAAACAACTTCATTGTGTGTGCATATATACATGTTTGTTTTCTTGATTCTTATAGCGTGTTTAATTATCTAGGATCCGGATTGATTTCAAAGAACATATACTACCACAGATTCTTTAGTGCTGCTATAAAGCTCCCACCTGGTTTCACTTCAGGAGTAGTACTAGCAATCTATGTAAGTTCTGTTTTATTGCTAGTAAGCTTCTGGCATTTATAACCAAGCATAATAAATTGCCATGGCGCAACAAAATTTCTGTGAAAAGGCTCCTACAGCTGCGACGTTGTGTTATTTCTGTGATGCTATTAGTATAGCCTTGGCTCGGGTATTTTTGACACGACATAGGTTTTGATTATGCTTGGTTACTGGAAGATATTTGACTATAAATGTCTGTTATGAGTAGAAATGGCTAGTTAGCTTGGTTACGAAGTGGCATGTTATCTCTGTTTTCAAATGAATGTACTAGTAGGGTAGATAAGAAGTTACAAAATATAGTGATTTGGTCGACATGTTGACTGAAACTTGTGTTTTGTATCACATGTATCTATCTATCAAATCTTATTGTCTTATTTATATCAGGACATCTAAGTTTCCAAAACCATTATTTTAGTTCTTGTTGTTGGTCAAACATAACAAATTAGCACTTCTTCTTGTGACATTCATGTCCATATATAGAGAATGTAATACACAGGTATAATGATGCAGTTATTGTTCCTCGCCAATTGATTTTTTAATTTTTTTTACTTTTTTTTTTTTTATTTTTTTTTTTTGCAATCATTGATCTCTATAGGGTACTTAAATAAACAGAGGAGAAAAGATGCTGAAAGATTTAGGAGCATTCAAAGGTATCACATATCCTTTACTTATGAATGTGTTTATATCTATAAATTTGATATAGTTGTTTGATTTAACCGGGTTAAAGAAAACTTAAAGCTGTAACTATATTTTAAGGATTTTAGCCTAAGTTGTAGCAAAACTGATTTTTGCCACCAAGTTTTGTTAGCTCCTATCATGACTTTGCAATTTAATTAAATTGTAGATATTTGAATTTCTGCAATGACCAGTAATGTCAGTACGCCTAAAATTACTAATTACTTAAAAGTTTTGATAAAAAAGTTTGCGTTTCATGTATATTTATCAGCGTAGAACTAAAGTGTTGCTAGATGTGACGAATGAGATTCCGACTTGTCAACAATAAGTTATGTTTTTCTTTTCTATTATTATGTTTGTAACCTTCTAATCTATCCTTAATTATATAACACAGATGAGGAAAATGAGTAGCGAAATGGAGATAATGAATAGCAAGATGGAGATGAAACGCAATGTCTAAAGAATGCAGTTTCCATTGAATTGATATGTTCGTGACATTCTTCTCAAATTAACTTTATGCTTAGTTGTTTTGTAAGGCTCTATGATCATGATGTTACTTATCTTGGGAATTTGATATTTGGTTTGACATATTTACTTATTAATGATATTTTTGGTTTGGGTACATTTAAATAGTACTCGGTATACGTGATTCATAGTGACTATTAGAGATTCCTTATAGTATTAATTGTTTGTAGAGGTTGTTTGGGATTTCTTATTAAATTAACTATTTATAGGGAGTGTTTGGGTTGTCTATTGAAGCTACTTATCTTGATAAGCAGTTTCAATAAGCAATCTCAAACAATCTCTGTAAAGAACTTTAATAAGGAATCTCAAACACCCCAATATTTAATATATATATATATAAACCGGTTTTTATCATATACACCAGTCTCAATGGTATTTACACGCAAAGACAACTTGCGTATAACTCAATAATAAAGGCTGTTTTTTTTGCAGAAATCCAGTCTCGATGCGTCTAATAGAGACCGGTTGCAAAACCGATTTCTATGAGTTTGGGTCATAGAGATACCCCCTCACAGAGAGTGGTTCCAAAACCACTTTCCATGAGCTATTCTAACCGGTCTTCATGAAACTTTTTGTAGTAGTGTCTATTGAAAGAACACTTCTTCCGCAAGAAAGACATACAAGAACTTAATCCACTCTTATGTGTTATGTTGAGGGTCTTCTTCTCTATACCCTTTCTACTAGAATCAAGTCTCTAAGATAGGTTAGGTTGTTTCAAACACTTCAAACTCATAATCATTTGTGAAGTCTTATCCGTGTGTGGATAAGCAAGGGTGTATAAAGTCTTGTACTTTGGTGGTCAATCCTAGATCGGGAAAAGGTCTAGTTGAGATTTGATACTTCCGTGGGGGAAGTTATTTGTGTTCTTAGTGGAAATTCAAATCGTGATATTCTTGTGGGTGGTTCGCGGGAGGAATACCGTTAGGAGTAGCTCTTCTTTGTGAGCACCGATCTTAGTGCATATCGGGGGAGTGGAGTTGTAACGATTTGTAATCCACCATAAGGATTATACTAGTAGAATAGTATAGGTTTCGCGGATTAGAAACTGTACGGATGGTCTAAACCCCCATCTGGAACCAGTATAAATCTTGGTGTTGATCTCTATCTCTCTAAGTTATTGGTTGTTGTGGTTGTGTTGTGCATATACACTTATTCACTCTTGGAGACTTAAAGTTTGTAAACTTTAATTAAGTCGAAAAGACCGTATCCACCCCATCTATGATTCTACATGTAGTATTAGTCATACGTTTTTAGCATGCACATAAAATCCATCACAAAGTTGACCCGACGAAGATTAATGCAATTATGAATTGGGATCAACCCAAAACTCCGACAAATCTTTTCTTGGTCTTGCAGGGTATTATCGCTGTTTTATTCAAGATTTCTCAAAGATTGCATCATCTCACTAAACTGACATGAAAGAATGCCAAGTTCGAGTGGGAAGAAGATCAAGAAATAGCTTTTCGGATATTGAAAGAGAAATTAAGTAAGGCAACAGTTTTAGTGTTGCTGAAAGGGAATGATGACATGGAAGTTTATTATGATGCATCGTCAAATGGCCTTGGATGTGTTCTTATGCAGCGGGGTCGAGTTATTTCTTATGCATCAAGACAACTGTAGAAGCATGATGAAGAGTACCCCACTCATAATTTGGAGCTCACAACAATTGTATTCGCACTAAAGATCTGGAGACATTATCTTTATGGTGTGAAAATAAAGATCTTCACTGACCACAAAAGTCTCATGTACTTTTTGGACCAACGTGATTTAAACATGAGACATAGATGTTGGCTTTATTAGGTCAAAAACTATGATTGTGAAATTCTTTACCATCAAGGTATAGCCAATGTAGTGGCAGATGCATTGAGCAGAAAGATAAGACATTATGCACTGACAGTTAAATCGCTTCAAATGGTGGTTAATCCTTATTTCTTTGAGCATATCAAAGCAGTTCAGCTAGAAGCATGGCAAATGGAGATGTGAATACATAACGTATCGTGGGTCAAGTTCATATTCTAGTTGAAGACTTGGTGAGGACTCATAATTCGTTTTGGCATAATTTGGATTCCTAACTCTAAGGAACTTAAGAAATTGTTAGTCGATGAAGCTCATAAGTCAAAATATTATATCCATCAAGGTTCTACAAAGATGTACTATGACCTCAAGACAGATTACTTGTGGCCAGGGATGAAAAGAGACATCGTGAAATATGTTGAACAATGCCTTACATGCCTTCAAGTTAAAACATAACGTCAAAAACCTTTTGGAAAGGTTCAACCGCTGGAAATTCCTGTGTGGAAATGGGAAAAGATCATAATGGACTTGATCACAAATGTACCCAAGATGCCTCGACAACATGATGCTATATGGGTAATAGTTGATCGTCTAACCAAGAGTGCAATCTTTCTACATATTAAAGAAACTTTGTCATCAGAAGCTCTTGCCGAATTATATATGCGTGAAGTCGTAGCTAGACACGGAGTACCAGTCTCTATAGTATCAAACATAGACAACATGTTCACTTCCTAGCAAAAATTTCAAGAGGATCTAGGTACTTGGGTGAATTTGAGTACAACTTATCATCCTCGGACTGCTGGGGCAAAGTGAAAGAACTATTTAGACACTAGAAGATATGCTTAGAGCATTCTTCAAAGATTTTGGCGGCAGCTGGGATAAGTATATGCCATTAGCATAATTCTCTTACAATAACAGCTATCATTCTAGTATAAAGATGCCATCGTATGAAATGCTTTATGGAAGGAAATGTCATACTCCTATTTGATGGGGAGAAATCGGACAGAGACAGTTGGGCAGTTCAGATATCATACAGAGAACAAATGAAAAGTTCGATCAGATTAAAGAAAAACTGAAGATGGCTCAAGACCGACAAAAATCGTATGCAGACACAAAAAGACGACTGATAGAGTTCCAAGTCGGAGATAGGGTGATGTTGAAAGTATCCCCTTGGAAGGGATAAGTATTAGATGGATTTTGGATGTAGAAGGAGCTTTTAACATATGTAACTGCCCTCCGAGATTACAAGTTAAGTTTGCTTCGAATTTGCTTAGGAGTCATGATAAGGACTAGTGGGATCTTATGAAGCGTACCAAGGGATTTGAGGCAATCAATAAACTAGGTTGGAACGAGTTTAGTAAGTATTTCTCTTGAACTGTTCTTCGGAGGCTAAAGTGAAGAAGATTTGAAGGCAGAAGTGAAGAAGATTTGAAGGAAATTCTTGGTTATGCATCAGAAAACTCAATCAGTGACTCACATGTATGTTTGTAGATCGAGTTTGTCACTCCGAGTACATGGAAGACGGGAAGAGGCTCATGGAACACTATAGGGAGCTGTTAAGGAAAGAAATCTGAGAGCTCATTTCTACAAAGAATTATGAAAGTTTTCATGAATTGAAGAATACAACTTTGGATGAGGATTAGGAGATAAAGAAGGGTGCACCGAGTTCTCTAAAAGTAGTTTAGGGATTTTGAGGAAGGATACAATATTTTAGGAATTATGTGGTGGGAAATTTTGGATCAAGTATTAACTAGTGAGCCAATGTGAAAATTTGGCAAATGAACATTTAGCGCCATTGATTAGTAAAAAATCGGCGCCACAACATTCGACTTATTACAAGTTGTGAGACTAGTACACACATTACTCAATAAATATTGGATATTTTTTAGTAAGTCAGATAGGCATTGAAAATTATAAAGATAGAATTGTCATCTCAGTATACAAAAGTTGTAGTGGAGTTTTCTTAAACTGTGTGTTTTGTCTGTGGACAATAATTTTAGTACGGATGGAGTAAATGTTAGGTAGCATTTAGTTGTAAACAATTTTTATTGTTTTTCCGTTTCTAGATTCCTTAAGAAGAGAATAGTTTTTCTTCTCTAGGGAAGAGTTGAAAATTTTGAAAACCCGTTTAGATTGAGTTATATTTTTTTCTTTTTAAAAAGATGAAAAGATGTTTAGGCGACAACGAAGATAGAAGGTGGAGATGTTACTAGTTAAAAAATGATAATTTTATTTTTTTTAAGAAAAAATTGTTGTAAAAAAGTGTAAATATATTTTTTCGATTTTCCTATAAAATTTTTTGAGTTAATATCAAAAATCGTCACTATACTCGACCGGGTTTAACACTTTTAGTCCCTGTAAGTTTTTTTTAACGGATCTGCTCCCTAATGTTGCGACCCATCACGGGTTTAGTCCCTTGACCATAATTTTCCTTAGTTTGACCGTAACCTGGGTTAAGTTAGTAAATATTAAGGGCTAATTTGGTCATTTTAGGTTTGGCGGGATAATTGACCAGGGTTTATATCCACTTTGACTAATTAGGTTGAATCATAACCCTTTCCATCCCCAAACTTTTTCATCACCAAACTCCCTCTCAAAATTCCTACTTCTAATCAGACGCAGGCTATCCAATGGTTTCTAAATGGAGGGTTCGTATGCAGGGATCAAAAGCAGACCCCTATCATGAATATCGTGAGTATTTTGTGTTGTTGATGCTTAACTGAAGTTTTTATGATCAATTATCTTGTTTAGATAACATATTAATTTTTTCATGTAACCAGGTTATCTTCCAAGGGTTTTTTGCTTGAAGATAAACCATGGTGGTGCATTTACCAGTCCTCCTAAGATAAGATATAAAGGTGGGAAGGTAAATTAGATAGACTCAATTGACTGTGATGTCTTTTCTATTCTTGAAATTAACACAATGATTAAAGAGATAGGTTATGAAAACTCATCATTTCAGTATTTTTATAAGGAACCTAACACTGATTTAGACAATGACCTAAACAAGTTAGTTAGTGATCAGGATGTGTTGGAAATGATGAAGTTTGTTTCTAAGTATAAAGTAATTGAGTTGTATGTTGATCACTGTGTTAATGAGGAGCCAGTAAATATAGAGCCACTAATTGTAGATGACTCTTTGTTTGAAAATGTAGTAGATGACAATGTAGTTGTAGAAGTTAGTGATGATGAATGGTTGACCAGGTGCTTAGACTTGGTGGGTAGAAAGAAACTGGGTGTAGATGAAAATGAGGATGTAGGACATTCAAATAGGGATGAAAACATGAGTGCTGAGTCAGAAAGGGAAGATGGTAATGGTAGTGAAGATGGTTCTGTTGGTGAAGATAGTTCTGGTGAAGATAGCGAAGACAGTGATTACTTTATTGAAGTAGATAACATGATAGATGATGTGGAAGTGGATATGGCTGAGTTTATAAAAAACATTGATGATAATGTTGAATGGATTGGTTCTAAAGAGAATGTGGAAGAAGATAATGAAGTTTTTGAGGATGAGGAAGTTGACTGTGATGATATGGATACTGGGAGTGAATGTGAGAATGAAGGTGAATTTAGAAAAGCTTTAAAGAAGCATACTAAAAAGAAGAAGGAAGAAGCAAAGTTGGGTGGTAATGTGTGGAAGGAGAATTTTTTTTCTTGGGCAAGAATTTGAAAGTAATACACTAATCAAGGAAATGCTTACTAGAGTTTTAGTAGAACAAAGAAGGCAATTGTATTTGAAAAAGAATGACAAACAGAGGTTGAGGGCTGAATGCAGGGGGAAGGTTCCTCAATTCAGTTGTGAGGATGAAAGTGGTTCAAAAGGGAAAGGTTCTGAAGGGGCAAAAGGTTCAAAAGGAAAGGGTCAATTGAGTGGGTCAAAAGGGAAAGGTTCAGATGGTAGGTGTAGCATTAAAGATAAGGAAGAAACTTGCCCTTGGTACCTCCAATGCTCCAAATTACCTAATCAAGAAACATGGGCAGTCAAAACCTTTAATGATACTCATAAGAGTTTACAATCTAGAAAAGTTAAAAGATGCACAACCACTTTCTTGTCAAAAACTGTAGAGGGTAGTATTAAGCCAAACCCTAAAATTCCTCTAGTGGCCCTTAAAGACCAGTTGCAGAAAGAATATGAAGTAGGTCTTTCAACCCAAAAGGTTTTCAGGGCTAAGAAAATGGCAATGGAAAGGATTGATGGTAATCATAGAAAACAGTATGCACAGTTGAGAGACTACTGTTTGGAATTAAAAAATAGCAATCCAAACACCACTGTTCATATTGAAGTAGAAAAACCACATAATGTCAACAGTTCAGAGAGAAAGTTTAAGAGGGTGTATGTATGTTTAGGTCCTTTGAAAGATGGATTTAAGGCTGGGAAAAGAGACTTGTTGGGATTGGATGGATGTTTCTTGTCTGGTATGTATCCTAGTTGGATTTTGACAGCAGTGGGGGTAGATCCAAACAATGAAATATACCCCCTTGCATATGTTATAGTGGAGTCTGAAAACAAGGATTCATGGAAGTGGTTTCTTGACTGTGTTGGTGATGACTTGGAGCTTTTAAGAAACTCAAATTTTACCTTTATATCAGACAGGAAAAAGGTATGTTTTTTCTTAATCTTGTTTTATATTTCATAGGTTTTACCATTGTCAGATAATGAACTTGTTTTATATGCCATCAATCTTAGGGTGTCATACCAGCAATAGCAGAGACATTTCCTTGTGCAGAGCATAGGTTTTGTCTTAAACACATATATGACAATATGAAGCTAAGTTGGAGAGGTCAAATGTACAAACAGATGTTATGGAGATGTGCAACTGCTACTACTGTGCAGCAGTTTGATAAGCATATAGACACACTGAAAGCTTTTAAAAAAGAAGCTTATGAATAGTTGAAAAAGATCCCACCCCAACACTGGAGTAGGTCTCACTTTTCAGGTATACTTTCTTTAAAACTGTATTCACAAATATTTAACTTCTTTTGACAAAATTTAACTAGTACTTTTAATAAACTTGCAGGAAGGGCACACTGTGATGTGTTGTTGAGTAACATGTGTGAAGTTCTAAACAGACAGCTTGTAGATGGTAGGGACAAACCTATCATCACATGCTTGGAATTCATTAGAGTTTATCTGATGAAAAGAATTGTGAATGTCCAAAAAGTTATTGCAAAATCTGATGGTCCACTTACACCTACTGCTAGTAGAATTTTCCAAACAACTGTCAAAGATGCAGCTCAGATAAAGGTACATTGACAAACTCTTTCATGCCTTTTTTTAACATTTCTGTATACCTGTTTGGAGTTTGTAACTAGGTTATGTATGATATATAGATTGAATGGAATGGTGGAGACTTATACCAAGCCAATGATCCTGATGGCCTTCAGTGTGTAGTCAATATGAGGATTAGGCAATGTAGTTGTAGGAGATGGGAGTTAACAGGTATACCCTGCAAGCATGCAGTGGCTGCCATTTGGAACATGGCAAGCAATGGGGAAGAAACAGGTATACCTGAGTCTTATTGTCATGAAACATATTGGCTATCTACATGGAAAGAGATCTACAGGTTTAAAATAAATGCCATAAATGGTCATGATTTTTGGCAAAAATCCAATAACCTGAACACAATAATCCCACCAGATCCTAAGCCACAGATTGGTAGGCCACAAAAAAAGAGAAAGAAGAGTGCAACTGAATTGTGTGAAGGACTTGTAAAGGGAAACAAGTTGTGTAGAGCTGGTAGGAGTATTACTTGTAGCATCTGTAAGGTATATGGTCATAACAAGAAGGCTTGCCCAAATGTGACTTCTACAAGTTCTGCACAAGCTACACATACTCCACCATCTGGACAGGCACCACATGCTGCAAGGGCCACACATTATGCACAAGAACCAGATGCTGCAAGGGACACAAGTTCTGCACAAGCTTCAGAGATTCACCTTTCATCATAAGGTCCACCAGCCACTCAAGTTACAGAGTCCACCAATTCATGTAATGCTTCATGCCTCTCTAACCAAGATGACAAAGGGAACAGCAAAAAGAATGATGAGTCCTGAATGATTTGGAACAATTTAATTTCATGTTTGCAGACTTTTATATCATTGAATTACACTGTTGCGTATGTTTGTAAGAACAACTTATGTGTCTTTCTGGTAATTTGGAATTTCATTATGGTACATTGTAATTTGACTTGTAAAAGTCAAATTCTTGTTGGTATTTAAGCTTCAGTTATTAGCATATTTGGTACATTGTCATTTGACTTGTAAAAGTCAATTTCTTATTGCTATTTAAGCTTCAATTATTAGCATATTTGGTACATTGTCATTTGACTTGTAAAAGTCAATTTCTTATTGCTATTTAAGCTTCAGTTATTAGCATATTTGGTACATGGTAATTTGACTTGTAAAAGTCAATTTCTTGTTGCTATTTAAGCTTCAGTTATTAGCATATTTGGTACATGGTAATTTGACTTCTAAAAGTCAATTTCTTGTTGCTATTTAACCTTCAGTTATTAGCATATTTGGTACATTGTAATTTGACTTGTAAAAGTCAATTTCTCACTTATGGTTTAAACCATCTTTTGCACAAAATACAACTTTGTAATGTAATAAATTTGAAAGCTACTTGTTTACTTCAAGTTGACACTGATTTTTTTCCATTGATCAAAATCCCAAAATACAACTTGAAACTACTTTTTCCATTCTAAACATAAGCTAACTTCCTAAAACTACCTTCAAACAAAATGTACAATACATTAACTACTTCAAAGCAAAAACAAGAAGAAAAAAGATCCAACTGAGAATAAACATCTTCTTCATCTTCTTAGCTTCAACTTTCTTTTCTTCTGCTACCCTTTGTAACTCATTCTTTTCTTCTGCTACCCTTTGTAACTCATTCATTGAACGCAACAAACCTGGAATAATTTGGACAGCTCGTTCACACATTGGGGGATCATATCAATCGATTATCCCACAATTGATTGGCTATTACAAAAAGAAACGAAAAAAAAAGGTTAAACATCAAATTAGGGGTTTTTTAACCAAATTAATATTACACTTACTTTTTTCCCACAACAATAGAATCTTCTTCCAGGGTTAATATCAGTCCAAGAGGTTACAATTGTAGATCTTGCTCCACACCTATTGTACCGAACGAGGCGATTCATGTTTGTGTTGGATGTTTGATGCGTGTGTTGGGTTGTTTCAAGTGATAGTAGATCACTGGAACTTATTATAAGTAGAAGACACAATGGACTAAACCTAAAATGACCAAATTAGCCCTCAATATTTACTAACTTAACCCAGGTTACGGTCAAACTAAGGAAAATTATGGTCAAGGGACTAAACCCGTGATGGGTCGCAACATTAGAGAGCAGATCCGTTAAAAAGAACTTACAGGGACTAAAAGTGTTAAACCCGGTCGAGTATAAGGACGATTTTTGATATTAACTCAATTTTTTTTCTCTAAGAAATGAGATTTTTTCACAACTAAACACTTCTTTTAATAATTTTTAGAGATAAAAGCAAATTAAAATGAACGGAGAGTAACCACATAAAAATCCAGTTGGCGTGTCAGTTTAAAATACATCTACAGTACTACACACACTGAGACACACCAAACACATAAAAAAACACACACAAAGTTGAATGGAGTTAAACGTGTTTCAGAGGTCCCCTTCTTCTTCGTCTTCATTTCTGTGCTCGTTTAAACCTAATAGCAATGTTCAATTCAATCGAACAAGGCTGAAGATTAATAATGGGGTGAAATCATCGATGTCAAAAGCGGAAATATACAATGTGGAATCAACAAGACAAGATGACGATGTTGTTGTTAAGAAGGAGATTTTGAATCCTGTTTATACGCCCACGCCTTCTAATCGCCCTTCTCGTACACCTCATAGCGGGTATTATTTCTATTCATTCATTCATCTACAAATAATTTAACTTTCAAGAAATATTATATTAAATGCCAATCAACCGTTTTACTTATTATTATTTGTCAAATTGTCTAACGTGGCCTATGTTATACCTCAAATACTCACATTTACTGCAGCCTTTAGTTGTAGAAAAATAGAGGTCTTTTCGAGGATTTTTTATTTAGTGAAAAGCAAAGCTGAGCACGGTCCGAAAACCGGACTGTACCGACCAAAACCGGACCGGACCGAAAACCGAATTGACCCAAAACACCGGACCGAGGACCAGACCGATGTTTGGTCCGGGTCGGTCCGGTTTGTCGATTGTCCAACAAAGCATAATGGCCAGTTTTGTGTAAGACAAACCGGTCCGGACCGAGAACCGAATATGAGAAAGAGGGTGGACCGAGGATAGGACCAAATACGTGTGAACCATCCTAGTTTCCTACATAAGTAGTTTAAATTTACAATCCCAAACAATCCTATATAAGCAGAATCAATAAGCAATTGTAACACATTTTAAATAAGCAACCCAAACAGCCCCTATTTAAGCAGTTTCGATAAGCCTTTTTCAGTATTTTAATCTTAAGCAAAGAAATAACCAATCAAAACTCAAGTGTAAATCACAACAAAAAAACAAAGAAAAAATCGAACATATAGTGTTTTACCTGGTCACAAGCTTCCGCACGAATCTTGGGATAATGAGCCTGTGTACTGTATATTTGGTCTGAGGTCGATCGGAAGACACATGAACCGTCCCCGTCAATCCTTTTTCGTTTACATCTAAACTCCCCCATTCGTATTTCAAGCAGAACTTGTTCATTTTCCCGTACATTTGTTGCTCCACAAGTTGCAGTTCACCCTCCACATGTTGCAGTCGTTCTCTGACTACTGCTCCAAACGCGTTGCAGTTCCTCCTCCTCAAGGAGCAGTTGTTCTCTGGCCTCCAGAAGTCTTTCTTGTTGCTCTCGCCAGTAAGCCTATACAAATAAACAAAGGCATCAGACAAAACAAAACTAAACAGTTAAAGTTTTATATGATTAGAACATCGAAAAGGAAAAGAATTTTAAAAAAATTACCATGTTTTTTTAGGTGTGGAATGAGGGTTGAATTAGGGTTTTAAAAAGGCAAATTAGGGTTTTAAAAAGGCATACTTGCCTTTTTAAAACCCTAATTCAACCCCAATTTGCCTTTTTAAAACCCTAATTCAACCCTCATTCCACATCTGAAAAAACATGGTATTTTTTTTTTTTTTTTTTATAATTTTTTTCCTTTTCGATGTTCTAATCGTATAAAACTTTAACTGTTTTGTTTTGTTTTTTCTGATGCCTTTGTTTATTTGTATAGGCTTACTGGCGAGAGCAACAAGAAAGACTTCCGGAGGTTAGAGAGCAACTCCTCCTTGAGGAGGAGGAACTGCAACGTTTGGAGCAGCTAGTTAGAGAACAACTGCAACATGTGGAGGGTGAACTGCAACTTGTGGAGCAACAAATGGACCAGCTCTGGGAAAATGAACAAGATCTGCTTGAAATACGAATGGGGGAGTTTAGATGTAAAGGATTGACGGGGATGGTTCATGTGTCTTCGGATCGACCTCGGACCAAATAAATGGTACAGAGGCTCATTATCCCGAGATTCGTGCTGAAGCTTGCGACCAGGTAAAACACTATATGTTCGATTTTTTCTTTGTTTTTTTGTTGTGATTTACGCTTGAGTTTTGATTGGTTATTTCTTTGCTTAAGACTAAAATACTGAAAAAGGCTTATCGAAACTGCTTAAACAGGGCTGTTTGGGTTGCTTATTTAAAATGTGTTACAATTGCTTATTGATTCTGCTTATATAGGGTTGTTTTAATTGCTTATTGATTCTGCTTATGTAAATTTTTAACACTTTCCTAGTTTCCTACCCTTTCCCCTTTTTAAAAAAGTCGAGATAGAAAATTAAAATTAATTTTCCACAACTAACGTGTGAACCATCCCACATCATCATAGTTGTCAATAGCGACAATAGCGGTCGCTATAGCGCGCTACGTAGCGTCGCGGTCAACTGCCGCTATTTGCATTTAGCGACAAAATAGCGAAGGTCAACGCCGGTCAACGACGGTCAACGCCGGTCAACTCCGGTTTATAGATGCAATTGATTGGTGGGATTTAGTCGGAATTAGTCCCTTAACATGTTGTGTATGTTTAATTGAAACCAGAAACACGATTGATGCATGATTGAATTTAGGGTTCATACGTCGAATTGGGGAAAATCGTATAAGTGTGTTGTAGTGTAATTAAGTTGTTGGGATATGGTTTATATGTGTCTAATTACATGATTTAACTCTTGAATCGAACCAAGAAACACAAATGAAGTGATTTAGATAATTAGGGTTTAAGCAAGACTCGTATGAGTGCTATCTGTTGATTTATCGCTAAACACAAATAGCGGTCGCTATTTATCGCTATTCGCTACGTAGCATATAGGTGGCTCGTCGCTATTTATCGCTATTCGCTATTGACAACTAACGTGTGAACCATCCCACATCATCAAAGTATGGAATTTGTTGGTGGTTTATAAAGTGTAGGTGTCCCCTCCTCCTTTGAGCTAGCTTTTTGGAGTGAGTTCTTATGAACTGAACTGTTTGGTTAACCGTATTTCATTTCTTAAGTGATTTCTAATACAGAGTATATCATAACGCACCCTTATGTACACATCAGCAAAAAAAAAAGCGTTAAAAACCATCTCTAAAGGTGACCGAAGGTATGAGAAGAGACCGGTTCAAAAGTACGTTAGACATCTTGACCTGATTTCCGGTTGAAAAGTCGTGAAAGTAGTAACCATTTTAGTCTACATAAAGTATGCATAATAACCTAAAGGTAACTAAAAAGTTTAATTGCTAAAACGGTCCATTGGCAAAAATACATTTTAATTTTATGAAATTCTAGAGACAATGTTGTATAATTGGATTCTTGACTTAGGTACCATTTTGATGGGACTACAAGGAAATTTTTTGAGGGTTGGTACTTTAAGGTATCAATACCAGAACAAAGACAAAGCTTCTGCTTTATGTATTCTGTCGAGAATCCTGCATTTAAAAAGGAGTTGAATAGTTTTGAGCAACTACAGTATGGACCGCGCTTTACTGGAGTTGGAGCTCAAATCCTCGGTGCTGATGACAAGTACATTTGCCAATACACAAAAGAATCTCAAAACTTTTGGGGAAGTAAGTTTACTATAAAAAATTTGTTCAAAATTGATATAGAGAATATTTCTTTCACCTACGGACAAATCCGTCGAGTTTAGTGTTATTAGACCTCCACATCTGTTTAGTACAGATTCCACACTCTCTAATTAGTTTTAACATATTTGCTCTTTATCATCACAAAGTAAAACTTATTGCATTTGATAGGGATTATGAAGAAAAAGTTTAGTATCACTGAGATGACCTTTGTCATTTCACAGGTCGGCATGAGCTCAAGCTTGGAAATTCCTTTAGTGTGCAAAAAGGGAAGCGGCCTCCAAACAGTGAAGTTTCACCTCAGGTTGTTTTCCATCCTTGATGAGACTTGATTAAATTACACGGGCGACGATTATAACCCATGTAAATGTAAACTTGTCAATCTAGGGTACATGTTATTGATAACTGGTCATTTTTGTGTGATAAAAAAGTTAAGAAAAGCCATGGCATTTGGCCTAGTGGTATGTGAGTTGCCCACCAACCAAGAGGTTGTGGGTTCAAGTCATGTCAGAGACATGTGTGAGATAGGTGGTGTTAGGGTGTGAATAAGAATTGCCGTTAGAGACATCATATGGGTTGAAAGTTACCCTATCTAAGGAACCTTAAACTCTTTGGTATACGGCTCCATGGAAACGAGCAACACACTCACAATGGGATGTAAAACACAGAGCAGAAACAGAAAGAAACACATTTGGTTGACCTACGTCTGTGACTGCACAATTGAGCCAGTCTTATTATTTCAGAAATATATATTGCACCAAAACACTAAAAAATTTTTGTCTTGTTTTTCCAACCCAGAGTCCGAGACACCATTTTGGTGTCTGCCAAACACCGAAGGTTTAGAAACATTCCACTTACTAAACGATTGTTTCTTGGATAATTGTCGAATGTAAGCAACTGCTACTTTCATATAATGTACTTGCAACGTCCAAAGTATAATACCATAGAACTAACTATGTGGGTTCCCTCAAGCCTGTTACATATGACTGAGTTAAGTGCAGCTGCGCAGGTCAATACACTGATGTATTAATTAGATATTGTTCCTGTTTGGTTACAGGTTGTTTCCGTGTGTTCATATTTTATAAAGGTTACTATTCAAAATCTTTTGCATTGTATAAGGGTTTCTACCGGTGTCATTAATCTGCATATGTGATAAGAAGTTATTTGAACTTAAAATGACGTGGTTTAAATGCAGTTTATATGAAAACCTCAACAAGTATTGTCAATGCAGGTTTTTAACCAGAGTGTTGTTGAAGGATTCCAAGTTACTCCACTTTGGCATCAAGGTTCTATCAGTGATGACGGAAGGTGCATTTCTTTTCCATCCATTTCTCCCTTATAAGCTTATACAAGCCATATCTATCCGGGACTGCACTCATGAAATAAATAAATTTAGACAGACATTAATTAGAGAAATATAATGGATTTGTTTTGTAGCATTACATAAGTATATGAAGATGCACTTCGTACCTATTCAAATCTTTGCTACAAACATACTCAGATGATATAATTTGAATATATATAGATAAATAACATGATACGAACCGGATCGATAATAAGATAAAAGAAGAATAGAGATAGAATAATAGACGTTCGAGAGGTCGAATAAGCTCTCCCAATGGTTTATATTAGTGAGATAAACCAACTCCCCAATTGATTAACAAATCAATACTTCATATTCATTCCACATAATGAAAGTTACATACCTAATGCCCTATTTATAATAAAAGATATCCTAATCGTATCACTAAATTTGATACGAACCGGATCGATAATAAGATAAAAAGAAGAAAGTAAACAAGATAGATGGTTTATATTGATGGGATAAACCGACCCCGATGGTTTATATTAGTGAGATAAACCAACCCCCCGATATTGATAACCAAATCAATAATTCATATTATTCAACATAATAAGAATTACAACCTTGATCATCTATTTATAATAAAAGACATCCTAATACTATTCTTGTAGAACAAGATACTAATCCTTACTTTAATTAAAAACTATCTATTACTTAAATAGTAATTATATTTATCTAATTAATAAAATACTAATAATAATTATAATAATAGAATATGATAGTCTAGGGGTCATATCATAACATTAACAATAAAAATAATTTATAATATTCTGCATAAAAAATTACAACCCTAACATTCTATATCAAATCTATACTTCTATTACTACTAGCATAGTACCCGCGCAAAGCGACGGTCACAATTATCCTTTTAAACATTTTTTGTGGTGGATGTTGATTTATTGTTCATAGTTTTTTTGTTAGAGGAAATGTGTATGTGTAAAAAGAAAGGGGAAATGTATTGGGGGAAATGTTAAATTTTTGAAAGTTGAAATGTTGGCGGGGTTAGGTTTGGAGTGTTTGAATCTTAAAATGAGGCTTGGAGTGGGGTTTGGGATTTGGTTGGGATATGTATGCTTTATAGAATAGAAGATACTACATTACAATGCATGTTAATTGTGGAATCGTTTTTATTAAGGTTTAACAACTAAACCATCACATCCCTTATCTTTACCTTAGATTTAAACCCTCCATTGTTTATTCAATTTAAAAAACAATCTAAGTCTTTCCATCTTTCCATCTTATATCATCTTCGTCCCATTTCAAACACACACACACGCGCATAGGCGCCAACTCAACCTACTTTAACCACCGCGCCAATGGACAAAGTTGCTTGAACCCCGCCTCCACCATTCATTCGGCGCCGCCTCCACCGTTCTTGAACCACTTGTTGGAGAGCTCTCAGTCTCATGGATACCGCTAGACCAAAGGCCTGTTGGCTATCTCCTATTCCCATGACACCTTTTCCTTCTAGATACCTTGATTCCAGGATCCCTTTTTTTTGTTGTAATTTCTTCTCTTGTAGAGCATAGACCATAGTGAAACTACACAACATGCCTAAGAAAAAGCTCCTATTTCTTTCGGTAATATGTCTAGTCTTAACTTCTCATGAGCCTCGTAAAACTTTTTTCTACGTATAAGCAACCTAGTTCCAAGCTTATCTTCACTCAAGCTTCTCCTTTAAAACACTGTACAGCCCAACCAACAGTACCCCTTTCCATGATTTCTTTATTGATCCTTCCTGCTCATTTGACCTTAGAATGACGATTTCTGCTGAAGTGACCCGAGGAAGATCCTCTTTAACCGTTATTGGCATTTCACCGTCCATCACAATTGATACCAACAACATTTGTGGCTTCTCTTTGCTGGTCCGTCTCTAGCCACTCCCTGCCACCTGTGTTTTCTTGTTTGGTCTAGTGTAGTCACAAAAATTTGTCACATTACCATCTTACAATGTTTTTTCGGCCGCTGTGGGTTTAGTTGGAAACTTCATGTTATATACAAGGAAGGAAATGTTAGTTGTTTAATCTTTTGCTAGTCTCACACAAACATCTCTGTAAAAGAATTCCATGTATATATCTCTAATGGAAGTTTTATATAGAGTTATTTAGATTCAGTGACCCTTGAGTCCCTTGACCAATATCCAAGAGCAGGTGGAAACAGGCATAAAGATAGACTTCATTTGGTCAAAACAACCTTACTTTGTGTAATATTCTCTAATGTTTTACACTATCAATATGACAACCTATATACTAACAAGTTATGGTCTCCACGAGTTCTTACAATGGATTTTGATACACAATCAGGACATCAAGGCGATACATTGCTGGGTGAATTGATTTCTACTTTTGTGATAATAGTAGCCTATAATTCTGGAAATACCTTTAAATATTTACTTTTCAAGCGTTAATACAGAGCTAATTGAGCATATATAAATCCATCAAACCTTTTTTAGGATCGTAAAAGAGTGTAAATTTGCACCATTTTTTATTTTTTATTTTCTCAACTTAAAATTTTTACAAACTACACCGCCTATCTCACAAATATTATCTCAAATATGTCTCCAATGAGACTTGAACCCACAACATTTTCACCATTTGTCACTTGCTAAATATATGTGTTTGTATAGTTGATCATCCTTGGTATCTGTGTGGGATACTCTGTTTTCCACTCTTGAAGATATATTCCATATATTTGACATGAAAACTGCTAGAAATGTTATCCTTAACTTGCAGTATATACAAAACCAGGTAGACCAAATACATTATAGCAATACCTTAATCAGATTTTGTGGGTCCCATTTATTGGCTGGAGGAGAAAATAAAATACGACCACGACAATGCAATTAACAAATGGGTCCTTGAGGGATTTCTATTTTTACGAAAAGTTACATTCATTTTCTGTATGCAATTTTGGTTAAATTTTAGTGAAACAAAGAGACATGATTTGCAGGGCATTAGAGCTAGAAATTTTGGGCATAACTGTAACTTTGAGCACATTCAATTTATGTTTAAAGTGTCAGATTATCACTGGTAAAAGTAATGTGATACATTAAATATATTTAATCTTTATAACAAGAGAGATAGCTAGGCTGTTTTATATATTTCAAATATTTACTTCAGGACGCCTTATGCGGAAACTGTAAAGACTGCACGCTGGGAGTACAGTACACGCCCAGTTTATGGATGGGGTGATGTAGGGGCTAAACAAAAGTCGACAGCTGGTTGGCTTGCTGCTTTTCCTGTATTCGAACCTCATTGGCAAATATGCATGGCTGGTGGACTCTCAACAGGCAATGCTGATTTTACCCTTCATCGATTTTTTTTCCTTACTTCATCTAAATTCTGTTGATCACCTGTCTTCCCTATTGAATGTCTGTTTTTGCTACTTGATGCTTTTGAAAGATGGTTCTTGTAAGTCATATATACAGGAGACGAAGTGTGTTAATAGTCAGCATATGAACTGAGTTACAATTTTATTTTACAATCCACATCACGAATACTAAATAAGTAAGAAATGATATTGCAAGTTATGTAAAGCTTTGATCACACTGCAGTGCTCAGTTGAAAATAACTGATCTTTTGTAATGTATCTCATAGATTGTGGTTTTCTAAGACTATGTACTGATTTACCTTGACAGATATCCTAAATCCACATCTTTTTCTCATTCATATAAAGAAAAGAAATTATTTAAATAAAACCAACCAGTAATGTATAATGACTTGCATTCAGAATTGTCCCGCTTGGATGTGAATCTAGAGTGTATGATGCATCTATATTTATTTGCCCAGTCTATCTGCATTTCGGATGCCATATGCATTTAATGCAAGGTTTTATGCCACTCAAGTCTCGAATGCTGAAATTGATTGTCATGTATTCACATATGTAAATAAATCCAAATTTAAACATTGTGTAGAAGCATTTTCTTAGATTTTTAAAATGATTTTCCAGGTTGGATAGAATGGGGTGATGAAAGATATGAGTTTCAGAATGCCCCTTCTTACTGTGAGAAGAATTGGGGTGGAGGTTTCCCAAGAAAGTGGTTTTGGGTAAATAACCATCTCCTCTTATTATATCAATATCTGGCCACAGGCCATCAGTTATCAATGAATTATTTATTTGTTTATCTACTTCATACCTAATTAGATTTGATTTCTACAGGTTCAATGTAATGTGTTTAAGGGTGCAAGTGGAGAAGTTGCTTTGACTTGTGGAGGCGGACTAAGGCAACTGCCTGGACTAAATGAAACATTTGAGAATGCTGCACTGGTATGTAACAATCAGTCTCTTTCATGCTTCTGTTACAGAATGTTATAAATTAAGATCAAACAAGAAAACTTTGTAAATACATTCTTATTGCAAAGCTTTAGGACAACAGTATGAGATAATTGCTTTGGTCTCTGCTGGTCAGGTTTCTAAAAATATAATTTCTTTTATAATATCATCCTTTTGTGGGAATCATATTTTCATTTGTGCTAAACCTTTCAATGTATCATTGTTTCAGATTGGAGTTCACTTTGGAGGTACTTTCTATGAATTTGTTCCATGGAACGGAGTTGTTGAGTGGGAAATCACTCAGTGGGGTCACTGGCATGTAACTGCAGATAATGAAACACATAAGGTGATTATGCCTTAAATAATTACTTGTCAACACTCCAAACAAAGAACAAAAACACGCATAGGCAAAGCAAATTTGCAAAATTCATAATCTAATTGGAAATTTGGTATTAACATTGAAGTGTCTGTAAGTCGATGGGATTGCAAAATTCATAATCTAATTGGAAATTCGTTTTCATGAGCAGGTAGAACTGGTGGCTTCAACCAAGGACCCAGGTACTACATTGCGAGCCCCATCTATAGAATCTGGCCTTGCACCTATGTGCAAAGATACATGCTTCGCTGATTTAACATTGAAAATTTGGGAAAAATGCTCTGATGGAAGTAAGGGAAAGGTATGTTGTGTTTAACTTGTACATTCATCTTCATTTATCTATCAGGTTCTAGATGCTTGGTTTGCCATTACTAAGTGTGTGGTCACTGGGCAGTATAATCTCTTCGTATAGTTGCTATATGACTTTTTTTACTCCCCCTTTCTAATCAAATTCACAACCTTTTGTATAACTTTTACGTAGTGTAAAATAGTAATATCTGTAATTTTCAGAAGTTTCAAGTTGCAGTCACATGATTCCCCATTTTCATCATGAAATATCAATAAATGAAGATACTAATTTTATTCCATAAAATTCCATTGTTATTGTGATTCAAATGATATTTCAGACATATGAAAATATTTAGAACACTTCTCAAAAGGTACATTGCAATTTTCTTGTGTCAGAAGAGGGATTGATTTATTCATGTACTGTTATGAAATGAATTGGACTTGATCTATTCTTTGTTTCACGCACTTCTTGTGCTGTTAGATAAACTATTCGTTAGTGAACTTGCGTGTCTGCACGTATATGTATGTATGCATTTGATCCGAAAAATTCCAAAACTTGCTTGGCTCAAAAATCTTGGTACACTTGAGCTGGGTTATGGAAACTCACCGTTGGTGAGTTCATCAAAACTCAGTTCTTCAACTGGCTCGAATGATGTTAAAAATAACCTGTCAAGAAAGTTGCAACAAAATTTTCTTTCAGAGTTATATGATTTGCATGTCCCCAAGACACCATGAGTCCATGACCAGCAGACTTGTAATAAAATTTATACTAAGTAGCTCATATATACCTGGTCATCTAACTTCAATCATGGTTCATTAAAACCCCTTGAGCTGCAGAGCTGAGCTTAACTCAGATAGTCACGGTTCCAGCTTGCGTCTGCTTGTTTTTTTTGGGAGCTGACCCTGCTAAACGTTAATGTATACATTTTCAGTATTTTTCTCAACACTTTGTTATCATTGGTATGTAGCTTATCTTGGATGTAACAAGCAACATGGCAGCTGTAGAAGTTGGAGGTGGACCATGGTTCAACACCTGGAAAGGAAAGACGTACACACCAGAAATTATCAATCGGGCCCTTAATGTTCCTGTTGATGTCGATGGAATTTTAGGATTGTTTCCATTGTTCAAGCCTCCTGGTTTGTAGGTCTTTCTGTATCTTACTGACAGAAGCAACCTTTCTTAGCGCGCTTTTCAAGCGCTTAGCTTCTGCTAGAAAAAGGCGGCAAGGCCTTGTATGCCGTATATGTAATATAAATATAGAATGTATGTTGATGCATGTAAGAATTGCAAATAGCAACTGGTTAGAACTCGTTGATTATTCAACTGCAAAGCAAGTACTACGTACAACTCTCAGACTTGTAGGATTTGTAGCGAAGCAGGTTAAGAGGACATGTATGAATCCCAATAAATGTCATTTGGCCCGTGTCCTATATATCACCGATTAAGGGGCACCTTAACATGTGAGATAACATAAAAAACACAATGTGTTACCTTGATCACCAAGAGCATCTTCCACAAACAGGTAGGGCATATGTAAACATGTAACTGTGATGAAAACTCCAGGTATCAGCAAGTGTTTCTCTAAGGGAGACGTTTACACTTACGATTTGAAGATGTGTGTTGCTAATTATTTGTCATTTGAAATCTGTATTAAAAACTAGACACATAACGAGATTGTGATCTTGCATGAGATATTTACCTGTTTTGCATAGAACCATTTTAATGTCACAATTTGTTTGAAAGGTCTAAACAGCACGTTATATCCATATTATAAACCATAATCGTTTTAATTCTGTAACCGAATATGGAAAGATTTATGTTTTAACGTCCCAGCTTAAAAAAAATATAATCTTCAATCTGTAAGCCAAACTGGAGAAATTATCATCCTGTGAGATTTGTCAAGAAAAACTGGTGTCGAACACTCGAACATGTTTGATTTTACAGTTGGGTTTTATGGTAAATTTAAAAAGAGAGTTAAAGTTAACTCTATAATAATTTATAAGTTTAGTTATTTTTTATAAAATGCATTTTGAAACAAAAAGCACATTTTCACATTCCCACTTTCGGCTAACACAAAATCATAAATAACCTTATTTTATTACTTCATAATAATGTCACTGTATTTAGTTACCACAAGTAAGTTGTGGTTAAGTTGCTTAGCTAATGTTTATAATGGGTTTTAAACGAAATTTCAGTAAGTATGAAATCATCCAAAGCGTAAATTATGCCACGTTAAGAAATAAAAATGAAACTGTTGCGTGTATCAACTTTGCCTATGTGCTCCGCTACCTAAATACTTAAAACTACTGTACTCAGTTCAAATCTCATAAATGAGGTGCACACTGCAAGCATTATCAGAAAGAACAAAAAAAAATCACCAGTTCTATGTTGGTGAACTTTTTGTATGGACCAAGCCAAAGAGGGTGAACGCTAATGGGAAACATATGCCAACGTCATAATACGGATATCTAATTAACAGGAGGCTATAGCAACTATGATACAACCAAGTAAGACTGTTTATACATATAAATTGACACAACCCCAAGTAAAAACTGCCTCATATATGTAGAAGTGATAAGTTGTATATTTCTTTGTATTTGGTCCACTCTAGTCTTTTGGAAAATGTGTAGTCATGGTTGGCGGTGAGTGCGATTGAGGTCCCCGAGTTGTATTCCTTAGCTAACAAAAATTGTTCAAGAGAAACACCCCCACACTCAAAGTTGGGAAGGTGATTAGAGCAGATGCCTGCAATACGCAAATCTTTTAACGCACAAAGATGTTGGCTATATATACAAGTGGCCATATGTGCGGTCGTGGAACAGGTTAAAATGGGTTGGAGTTGCAACGGGTTGTTTTTAGTATCCGTCAAAAACAGGCTGGATTGGGTTGACCAACAAAACACTATATAACCCATTGTATTAAACTTTTCCCAAGAAAACAATACTATACAGTAATATCTTAAAGCTTTTTATTACAAAGATGTAAGAGATTGCACGCATTCAAAAATCAAGTTTGTGTGACTTTAGACTCTTCGGCCCATTTTACCAGTCCCTTTTAGCTCAAAGTTTTTGTCTGACCAATATGAGATAACACCACCAAATAAATCAACATATAACTTAAAGAGGCCAAAATTGGCAAATGAAGTTATTAAACTTTGGGCTTCATAGAAGAAGTAAAACACAAGATCATCTTACCACGAAAAAGACTACTTCTTTGTTAGCATAAGCCGCAGTGTATTCCCATTTTTGCATTTCATTCTTAACAAACCCTTGCAGCTGAACAACAAACACAAATGTCGATCCAAAACTTTTATTTACAGCAAATTGGTATAAAAGAGTGTGCTTTATTAGTCAGAATCTCTTGGCACCAACATGGCAACATGTATATATTACTAACAGTAGAAATTTTCGCAGTTACCATGTATATGAGTTTATCCTTATTGGTGATTGTGAGTTTGAGACTAAATTTGATGTACATCACTTTTGAACATTTGAAGTAAAATTGCTAGATGCCACATTTCATTTTGTAATGTTATGCATTTTTCTGTCAACAAATGCATGGCATCGTAAAACATATTTTAATTCCAATCATTAACAGAAAACCAAATGAAATGCATAGCAATTGCATTAAAATTAGACTTTGTTGATAAAATTGGTCCAACCATTTCATGCCACACACATTGCTGTTGTTTCCAATTTACTGTAATAGACATATAAAGTATGTGTTTGTGTGTGTCTGTGGGGAGAGAGAAAGGGGGTAGAAAATACCTTATGATGATATTGTTTAACAGCTGACCAATTTCTTTCTAGCATTTTCCACCCTTCATCAAGAAGATTTCCAAATTGTCTTTTGACAAACTACATAAAATAGTACAAATTATCGTTATTAATTATGACAGCAGCAGCAAACATTTGGAACCAGAGCAACACAATAGTCGTTCAACTGCAGAATGAACAGCTTAGTAAACCAACACCGCCCTGAACTTGGGACATATTGCTCTCGAAAAGGGAATTAAATAAAAGGGGGTTGTGGTAGAAGAAAAAAAAAAGAATTTGAATGCTTGTATTAACGATAAGAATATAACAGATTCTTTTACATTTTTAGAACCAGTTTATATCTATTTATGCTACCAGTTAAGTAGGTATTGTCTTTTACCTCAAATATAATTCATATCAGTTACATAAAATTGGATGGAGTATCTATTATGTACCACAACCGACGCAAAAGAATGTGTCAGTACCTTTATAAAATAGCACTTGCTAACTTTCCTTTTGACCTCTTCTATCCCCCTCTGCTGATGAATTAAGATATTTAAAGCTTCATCATAAGTTTATAACCAGTTCACCTCCAAATGAAAGCATACATAAGAACAGTTCAATTAAGAGAATGTACTTCTGCAATTACAAGCGCCTGTTCCAGTTGTTGAACTTGAATCCACTGTTCAGTCACAATTGCAGCCATCTGTGTGCATAAACAACGTTGAGGACATAATATAGTCGACAATTTAGTAAATACTAGTAAAATGAACTGTAATACTCTACAGTTTGAGAAATTGAAGTGTAACGCAATGAACACATAATGTAGCATTTTTTTTTTGTCCAAACAGAATCAAGATTACGGTGTTTGGTTTATGGGTATGAGAATGTAGAAATCATTTTCATTAATGATACAAGTTTTTGGTCAACGGATTTTAACAATAGCTATCTATCCCACTAAAGGGGGTAACAAATTCATTCCCACTCCCATTCCAGCTTAATACTAGACCCATACCCATGGTGATTCCTAGCTACCATATGTCAACTTTTTTTATGTCACCTTACTGAACCACATAATCTTGCTTTATGATGTCGATTTATATTTTACAAAGTCTGTTATTTGGCATAGACCCCATAAATACAATTCTTTTGAATGTCCATTTCTATACATACTTTCACATCACATTGCTTATTTACAAAGCATAAAAAAAATGATTGTATTCTATAATCAATTTCATCGGAATATAGATGATGTCTTCTTCCCCAAATAATCAAACTTGTCTTGTGAAAAAATGCTAGCATTGTATCCAAAAAAGAAAAGTTACCAACATACTGTAATAAGCGAATAAATGAGAGCAATCACTCACCGTTTCAACCCTTGACTTGGTTTTTTTCAGTCTTTTCTCAGCATCTTGTGCTTTCGACTCCAAGGTGTGAAGCTCAAAGTTATTATTTCTTGCAGTATCCCAAAGAAGCCGAACCTAACGAGAGCTATATCAGGCTAGTTACATTTGTTTCAAAAGAGATGAAAGCTGAAAAATTAATTGAATAGCAGCACAGAACCTCTTCTTCCAGTCGATTTAACTTTTCATTTGCCCATGATGAATCGTTCTACAACCACAAGAAGCAAGATTAAAATGATGCAATATAAAGAAGTATTGATGCACAATACAAGGGAGCTTTATTCTGTAAAGAATGTTTTTCGATGATCCTAGAGGGCGAGGGAAGGATAAGTCCCGTGATGTAAAAGAAATGCTTTCTTAGTCAGCAGAGACACAAATCTAGAATAAAGATGGTCATGGAGAGGCGATTTAAAAAATGGTGCTCCATTGCATAATAGAATCATGTAACTTTAACATGCCGAATGTTGAACACCACCAATGCACAATACCAGCAATTGATAAGAATATAAAGAAGGAAGGAAGCTGAACAAGTTGCTTTTACCATCTACATTCGTGAGTTTAGATCTCTAACAAACTACATCATTATTTCAAAAGTGAAAAACGTTGATCCCATAAAAGAAAAACATACATGACATATCATTAAAAATGCTAATCAAACTAGAAAACTAAAACAACAAATGAACGGAGAGATTGTGGCCAACCTTGATAGTTAACAAAACTGATTGCAGATGATGAACTTCACTGGTGTTTTCCTCCAGAAGCTTCTCACTTTCTTTGATATATAAATTTTTGGAATCTAGAATCCGAATGCTTTCCTCAAGGACAGATTCTGCATTAATGTCGATGGGTTAGAAAAATAATAGTCATATTTCCAAGAAGATAGCATACGCGCAATACAAGAAACAGTTGAAAGGCAATATCATCAGTAATACAATCTTATATTTTGGGCTTATTTCAATAAGCTATTCAGATAACTTGTCCAGTTCTTTAGTTGTTTTTCTAAATGTTTTCCCATTTGGTTAAATAATATGTAGTAACAAATGAGGTGGCAAGTCCATTCAAGTTGATTAGCCGAAAAAGGGAGCTTAACTATGACATTGAGATAAGGTGATGAAGTCGATTACCCAGATAAGACAATAAGCAAGAGTTTTTGTTAATAAAGTTGATGTGGTGAATTTACCTAAGTTAGCAACCTTGAGCTCAGCAACCATCAAATCTTGAGCAAATGATTTACTAATTGATACTATTATTATTAGTAATAAAACGAGCGTCATTCTCCGTCTTCCTTCTCTACTCTACTCATTCATCAATCAATCTCACAAGTCAAATGATGTCAAGAATTGCAATATGGTCCTCATACTTCCCATTTTTCTTACATATCCCTACCCTCTACCTTTTTTAAATCACGTCTCAACTCTAATAACTTTATTGACGTTACTAAAGTTTGCCAAAGTGTTCACCTAAGTTACTAAAGTTTTAAACGTTACAAAGAGGTTACTCAAGTTTGGTCACCGGTTACATAAGTCACTGAAAATGTTTTAACCCTTTGATACCGGTTATTTGCCCACATGGCTTTTTTTTTTTTTTTTTTCCTTCTCTAATAACAGCGACTTAGGGTTTGACTTATATTGATGGTCCCCCAAAATCACTTTCCCTATTTCATTTTATCCAACAAAAAAAAAAAACCCTTTCCCCTTTTCGATTACTATATCTCTCAAAAACAACAATCTCAAATTAATTTAATCAAGTGTGCTTAGGGTTTTCATCTCCCCCCAAAAAGGTTAGTTTTGGTCTTTAATTATTCTTTTTCTAAGTTTTCCAATCATTGTTTAATGTTAACAAATAATTAGGGTTTCGTAAATTTAGGGTTTTTATAAAATTAACATTCTTTCTTGTTTGATATTGTTTCAGATGGAATTGGAATCTTCAGCTTTCTCTTTTTTGATAAAGTATCATCGGGGTGGTGTGTTTGTAAGAAATCCTCTTTCATATGACTATGAAATACTTACTGAAATACCTAATGTTGATCTTGTTTTATTAGATTTACCTGGTTTTATAAAACTTTTGCAAACTGAATGTACTGGTTCTGTGAAGTCTCTTTTTTATTTGGTGCCTGGCTTAGATTTTCACTTAGGATTGAAAGCCATAAAATGTGATAGTTACTTTGATGCTTGTGTCCAATGTGGTGCTAATAATGACCATGTCTTGCACATATATGTCTCACATTCTGAGTTTGAACTAAATGCCACCACTAATGAACACAATGTAGGAGGAAATGGTGACACTTTGTCTGACAGTGGAAGTGATTTAGAGGAAGATGATTATAATGTGTATGATTATTGTAGTGAGACTGAAAGTGATACTTCATCGGTTGACCATTTGTCTGAAGGTGAGGAAGAAGTCTTAGATTCTAGGACTAAGAAAAGAGCCCCTGCACCTAAGAAAAAAGCTTCAAAGATGTTTGATGAGAATTTTTTGACAAGTGTTTTCAATGGGTTGCCTAGAGATGATTTTGTTGAAAAAGATGTAGTGCATGTTGACCCTAAAGATGATGATGATAAGTGTGGTGATCATTGGCCTATCCATGATCCTAATATCAAATGGAAGTCTATGAGACCACAGTTAGGTGAAAGATATGAGGGTCCTGACCAACTAAAAAGAGCACTTGCTTTCTATGCATTGGCAAATGGTTATAAGTTATACTATGAAGTTAACAACCCTATGAGACTGCTAGCTAAATGTTCAAGAGATGATAAAGAAAAAGAAATGTCTATTCAGGTTGTGGGCATCTTGGATGCAAAAAGAAAAATCATTTCAAATCAAAACACTAAAAGACGAGCATGTGTGTTCTAGGACATATGAGTATGGTACATTGATAACAAGTAACTGGATTGCAAGAAATTATGCTAAAAAGATTATGATTAATCCTGGTATAATAGTTAGGGAACTTGTTGCTTTATATAAATGCAAAGTGAGTGTTAGTCAAGCTAGAAGGGGAAAATTAAGGCTTTAAAGCAATATGAGACTTGTTTAGAAGATCACTATGGAATGTTGTGGTCTTATGCTGCTGAGATTCTTAATTCAAATGAGGGATCTAATTGTAAGCTTGTGTTGGGTCCATTCAGTACCCAAGTGTCCTGAAACAAGGATTTAAATACAAATTATCCTAAGTGTCAAATAACCTTGAACGCTCTTAGGTCACTGAGTGAACAGTCACTCAGTGAGTTATCTTCAAGATGCCTAGGACGAGTCTAAGAAGAAAGATTCACCATTCAGTGAAGCGGAACTCCCTGAGTGACACCTAAGCCAAAGAAGAAGATAATGGGTTCAGTGAGTGATGACAATAACTCACTGAACCCCAGTCTCCTCAACAACTATGAAGAATGAAGATTGAAGACTGAAGACCAAGACTGAAGAACCTGATGTCACACCCCTAAAATCGGGTTCAGCGGAAGCTTTCACATCGCTGGGGTGCAACTCAATTGGTATCACAACACAAGTGCAAAGAACGGTTTTCATTTCAATTATTTAGAACAACCTTGTTTAACAAAAATGTTGAATTTACATTGTTAAAAGTAGTGCGGAAATAGGCCCTTTAAAATAGGTAAAACGGTCCCAAATGTTTGTCAGAGTCTTCTATGACCATGCCATGCCCTGCCAAGAGCCTCCAGTAGCTTGCTATTGCTTTATACCTGAAAATACATGCTAACAAGTGTCAACACAAGGTTGGTGAGTTCATAGAGTTTATTGTAAAATGAATGCCTTTGAATGAAGATTTTCCCAGCAAAGGCATTGTAAATCCACCCAGTTCCAAGTCCTGTCCATAGCAGGACTTGCAACCTGTGTGTTTACAACCCATTGCCAAATATGATTTGGTATAAGTGAACGTCAAATGATTTATGAACCACAAAATGTAATGTTAAGTGTGACAATGTCTTAATGAAAAATATGTAAGTGTGATAATATAGCCATGACAATGTCGTCATAAGATAAATTCTGACAATGACGTCATAATAACAATTCTGGCAATGTCGCCATGACAATGTCGCCATATAAATACATCTGACAATGTCGTCATATAAATACATCTGACAATGTCGTCATATAATCAATTAGGAATAAAAAGACCAGTCACATTTCAAGTAAAACAAACATGGTGTTTTATTGTATAATGAACAGTGTGTTTAAATGTAAAACAAGCATAAAGTTTAAATGTAAAACAAGCATGGAGTTTAATTGTAAAACAAGCATGGAGTTTAATTGTAAAACGAGCATGTATTCTCCCCCAAAACCGTTACAAAACAAGTAAAAGGAGGGGCTATGAAACTCACCTGATGCGGTATCAACAAAGACAGATATGAATATGCTGAAATGAGGCTTGGTCTCTAACCGCGACCTAACATGAGTGATATGATCTATTGTAAGCAATGAAATGATGCTACACATGCAAATACGTATGTTATCGATACCACTCGATGATTTTGGAAAATAATGTTTATCGTCGAAAAATACATTTTTGACGTCTCGGCAAGTCATAAACTACTTTTCGTGTAAATATGTTGAAATGATACTCTATGATCCTCGTTTGGTGTTTTATGGTCAAAGATAATGTTTTTCTCGCAAAATACCACTTTTCATACTTTGTGAAATATGCCCCAATGGCCTCGTAAAACTAGTCGTGAAATATTGTACGTTAAGAGTTAGAAATAGAACTTGACGTTTTTGAAAACCTTGTAACATGATCTCACAGCCGTCTCATTTGAGTTTTGGTTATACGCGCCTCGATCAATGAGAAAATCGGCTCTCAATATCGTTACTTGAAAATATAATGTTCAACACTTAGAAAATTCTATTATAGCAAAAGCTGTCAAAATGATAACTTTGAAAGGATTTTTGGGTAAAAAGATGAGGTCGTAGTTTATTCGTTATAAGTCTATTCGACGAACGGCCAATTGATTTAAAAAGCTTGCTGGGAGATCTTGATTTCACTTAACTATGGCTCGGGCTCAAACCATACCAATCTTGGATAAAAACAGTCGTGAAAATGGTGTCTCGCAAAGACAGTTTTGCGGCAAGTTTATATTAGTAAAAGCTGATGGAATTATATATTTTTCGCCGGATTTTAAACACTTGTATCTTTTTCGTTATAAGCTCGTTTTCTATGTTCTTTATATCCCCGGAATCGTGGGACAACATACTAACATGTTTTTGACAATTTAGGACGACTAGATCAAGTTTTATGCTCAAATTTGCCCGTGAGTACTGTTCATCAGCAAGCATTTCCGGAAAATATAGTTTTCGTAGTTAAACTTGTTTTTAGCGTATCTCCTTCATTATTAACTCGTTTTTATCCCCGTTTTCGGCCATAGTTCCGTATCGGAAATTATTTTCTGAATCTTAGGTCTAAAATTTCCCAGGAATCCCTGATCTTTCCACGTTTTACAAAAATGGACAGCAACTTTCTATAAGTGTCAAAACTTGGTTTTCCTAGTTACTGACTTGTCTAAAAACCAACCAAACAACTTCAAATCAACTCAAATCCTACCATACACCCTCTTAGGGTGTCATGGGGTCCTAAACATAATTAACCTTACTAATCTACCAAGGATCTCATAAGGATGTTAATAAACTTACAGATCTAGGGTTTATTATGAAAATGAACAAAGTGGTATAGATAACTTGTATTTTGCATGATCAATCATCAATATAACATGAAAAACAATAGATTGAAAGTATGAAAAGATTAGAAAGATGTTCTTGAAGCTTACTTGAAGATTTGATGAATTTTGGAGATGATTATGTATGAAACCTAGGGATTTATATTTCAAAATCCTAACAAGGAGTATGAATGGGACTTGATTAACACATGATCTTGGAAAATTGATGGATCTTGATCCATGGTGTTTCTTGGTCGTGAGTCTCCAAGGAGAAAAGAGAGAAATGAGTTTTTGATCTTGAAAAATGAACTAGTGATTGTTTTAGTTGGTTTTCTTGCAAAATATCTAACCTTGAATGGCATAATTGTAATTAAAGGGTCAAGTTGAAGTAACATGGGATGGGGGCTGCATATGGTGTGAAATGTGTGTAGGAAGCTTGGTAATATCTAGCTCACGGAGTCAGTTTTGGTTCCGTTAATCACTAAACGTAAATAGTTAAGTCGCGAAACGTAAATCCGGGAATCGTAAAAATACGAAATTTGAAAGAATGACTAAACTTGTCAATATACTCCATAATAAAATATAAAATGAGTGATAAGTTCAATCGGGTTGCTCAAACCCTGATAAAGCTGGAAACGCGGGTCTAAAACGCGTAATTCACGTAAAACGCTGAACTGGAAAACGAAAAATTCCAAAACTTTTAGAATTGTCGTAAGATGAGAGAAAATCATATTTCTATTGTTTATAGTGTTTTATGGACATATCGGGATGTTGGAATGACGTTTAAACCTAAACGTAAATCTCAGACACGGCTTCGTGATTTTTGCAGAAATGATCCGACGAGTGTCAAACTCTCGGATTATCATTAAAAGAGTTTAACTTACGAGAATATGAAATAAAAATTTTTGAAATGAATAGTGAAAATGAATAGTAATAGTGAATAGTAACCCATGAATAGTAATTTCCCGAGATGAATAGTAAAATTTGAAGCTTGAAAAAGGACCTGAAATTACGAGTTGTGACAGTCTTCCCCTCTAAAAGGAACTTCGTCCCGAAGTTCAGTTTGTGTTGGTCTCTGGAGTAGACTTGGTGAAAAGATGATGATATTTGAGTCGCATTTTGGTGATAAAAGATTAAACATCCATTAGATAGGGATTCGTAATAGTACATGAAGTTCATACGATAGAACTTAAAGTGAAACACAAAAGAAATACAACACTAGTGAGTTTAGATCTCCGTTTATTTTTAAGGCAGAAGTTCTTGGTTCTTGAACATTGTTGTTGTCCTCCAAGTCGTTGATGTGCTGACAATTCCCTCCTCCGGTGACCTAGGCTCTACCACGAGCTATTCCACCTTGGTTCCTATTCCCTTGATTTCCTTGTTTTGGACATTCATTCCTGTAATGTCCTATCTCTCCACAGCCAAAACATGTCACTGGAGGTTTCTGATTTTCGGCGATGATTGGAAACTGGCATTCCCTAGTCGCATGACCAATCTTCTTACAGTTTCCACATGAATTAAGACAATGTCCAGGGTTATGATGATTTTGACACTTGTTGCATTTGGGTAGGGTACCTTGGTAACCTTTTTTGTCAGCTGGACCTGCCGCATAGGCCTTGGTGACTTCTTGCCTTTTTGGTTGTTGTTGTGTAGCATTGCCGCTCTGATTGTTGTCCCAACTCCTCTTGTTGTTGTTGTTGTTGACAGTAGTTTCTTTCTTTACTACCTGAGCCATAAGCTTCTGAGACATCCTGATTGCCTCGTCTAATGTTTTCGGGTCGAAAGAAATCACATCTCCACGGATGTTGTTAGGTAGTCCATCATTGAAATTTTCTATCAGCTTTTCAGTATCCGGAACCATTGTAGGACATAATGCTGCCAACTCCTGAAATCTCCTGATATATGTCTCGATATCATTACCTGCTGTCACTAGCTCATAAAATTCTGTCTCCATTTTCTGCACCTCAGTGCGTGGGCAAAACTTCGTTGTCAGCAATCTCTTGAACTCTCCCCACGTAAGCTTTTGAGCGTTTTCCTTTCCCATGGGCTTTGCATATGAACTCCACCATGACATGGCTTCCCCAATCAGTGTACTGGTAGCAAACTTTACCTTGTATTCCTCTGAACAGTTGCATAGAAGAAACAGATCTTCTATCTTTTCAAACCAATGAATCATCGCAGTGGCTCCTTCAGTGCCTTTAAATTTCTCGGGATCTCCACTCTTGAAGTCTTTGTACGTACATTTACGCACATTAGTTCCATTAGTATTTGTTCCTCCAGCTCCTCCAGTCTCTGCCCGTGAAGCGGCTTCAGCAGCAGCTGCAGCTACGGCAGCTCTTTCAGTCACCAATGCTGCCTCAATACTGTCGGCAACAAGTCTCTTGATCTGGGCGGGTGTCATAGCAGGAGTAGCTCTTTTGGGTGGCATGATTCTTCAAAACAAGAAAAGAAGAGTGAAACGTAAATAAGATGTTTCCGAAAGGTAGGTGTTCTAAGTAGTTTTCCATAAAATGAAAGCTTGAAGTTGAGTTATGATTAGCCGGCATGCTTTTGGGCGGTGGTTCACGAGGTGATGTGGATGTGAATGTTCTTGCAACGATTGAGTACACACATATGAATTTTGAAACTTTTGTAAATCGAGTAGGAATGCAACCTGGACATAATTCTATTATAACTGTTCTCAGTATTGCAAAATTCATCTCTGAGCGGGGCATAGGTAGTCAGCCTATGTCCAACTGTCCCGGGTTGAATATAGATGACGAGTCTATATTCCACCGAGGTTCAATGAAGTTTAAAATACTCAGCTCAGCTATAGTAATACTAGGTCCTTCACATTTGAAGAGATGTTCTGAAAGACTAAGGCAAGCGACCAAACTCGAGGTCCAATGATGAAACTACGCAAGGAAAAGGCATAACGCTAAGACGTGTATGACATGTGAGCATGCTTATATGAAAGACAACTATAGTAATCAACTATAATAAGTGGGTATGAATGATTTGATAATAAGACACAAATCTTATTAAATATGTCAGCAACAAACCACAATTGAGGCATCAGCTTGGCAGGCAGGCACGTGGCGGTCATAGGGTTATGTTTTTGTAAATGTAGCTATAGTCTAGGTTTTAAAATCACCCAGTTCTCTATAGCCAAGGCTCTGATACTAATCTGTCACACCCCTAAAATCGGGTTCAGCGGAAGCTTTCACATCGCTGGGGTGCAACTCAATTGGTATCACAACACAAGTGCAAAGAACGGTTTTCATTTCAATTATTTAGAACAACCTTGTTTAACAAAAATGTTGAATTTACATTGTTAAAAGTAGTGCGGAAATAGGCCCTTTAAAATAGGTAAAACGGTCCCAAATGTTTGTCAGAGTCTTCTATGACCATGCCATGCCCTGCCAAGAGCCTCCAGTAGCTTGCTATTGCTTTATACCTGAAAATACATGCTAACAAGTGTCAACACAAGGTTGGTGAGTTCATAGAGTTTATTGTAAAATGAATGCCTTTGAATGAAGATTTTCCCAGCAAAGGCATTGTAAATCCACCCAGTTCCAAGTCCTGTCCATAGCAGGACTTGCAACCTGTGTGTTTACAACCCATTGCCAAATATGATTTGGTATAAGTGAACGTCAAATGATTTATGAACCACAAAATGTAATGTTAAGTGTGACAATGTCTTAATGAAAAATATGTAAGTGTGATAATATAGCCATGACAATGTCGTCATAAGATAAATTCTGACAATGACGTCATAATAACAATTCTGGCAATGTCGCCATGACAATGTCGCCATATAAATACATCTGACAATGTCGTCATATAAATACATCTGACAATGTCGTCATATAATCAATTAGGAATAAAAAGACCAGTCACATTTCAAGTAAAACAAACATGGTGTTTTATTGTATAATGAACAGTGTGTTTAAATGTAAAACAAGCATAAAGTTTAAATGTAAAACAAGCATGGAGTTTAATTGTAAAACAAGCATGGAGTTTAATTGTAAAACGTGCATGGAGTTTAATTGTAAAACGAGCATGTATTCTCCCCCAAAACCGTTACAAAACAAGTAAAAGGAGGGGCTATGAAACTCACCTGATGCGGTATCAACAAAGACAGATATGAATATGCTGAAATGAGGCTTGGTCTCTAACCGCGACCTAACATGAGTGATATGATCTATTGTAAGCAATGAAATGATGCTACACATGCAAATACGTATGTTATCGATACCACTCGATGATTTTGGAAAATAATGTTTATCGTCGAAAAATACATTTTTGACGTCTCGGCAAGTCATAAACTACTTTTCGTGTAAATATGTTGAAATGATACTCTATGATCCTCGTTTGGTGTTTTATGGTCAAAGATAATGTTTTTCTCGCAAAATACCACTTTTCATACTTTGTGAAATATGCCCCAATGGCCTCGTAAAACTAGTCGTGAAATATTGTACGTTAAGAGTTAGAAATAGAACTTGACGTTTTTGAAAACCTTGTAACATGATCTCACAGCCGTCTCATTTGAGTTTTGGTTATACGCGCCTCGATCAATGAGAAAATCGGCTCTCAATATCGTTACTTGAAAATATAATGTTCAACACTTAGAAAATTCTATTATAGCAAAAGCTGTCAAAATGATAACTTTGAAAGGATTTTTGGGTAAAAAGATGAGGTCGTAGTTTATTCGTTATAAGTCTATTCGACGAACGGCCAATTGATTTAAAAAGCTTGCTGGGAGATCTTGATTTCATTTGAAGACGGCTCGGACTCAAACCATACCAATCTTGGATAAAAACAGTCGTGAAAATGGTGTCTCGCAAAGACAGTTTTGCGGCAAGTTTATATTAGTAAAAGCTGATGGAATTATATATTTTTCGCCGGATTTTAAACACTTGTATCTTTTTCGTTATAAGCTCGTTTTCTATGTTCTTTATATCCCCGGAATCGTGGGAAAACATACTAACATGTTTTTGACAATTTAGGACGACTAGATCAAGTTTTATGCTCAAATTTGCCCGTGAGTACTGTTCATCAGCAAGCATTTCCGGAAAATATAGTTTTCGTAGTTAAACTTGTTTTTAGCGTATCTCCTTCATTATTAACTCGTTTTTATCCCCGTTTTCGGCCATAGTTCCGTATCGGAAAGTATTTTCTGAATCTTAGGTCTAAAATTTCCCAGGAATCCCTGATCTTTCCACGTTTTACAAAAATGGACAGCAACTTTCTATAAGTGTCAAAACTTGGTTTTCCTAGTTACTGACTTGTCTAAAAACCAACCAAACAACTTCAAATCAACTCAAATCCTACCATACACCCTCTTAGGGTGTCATGGGGTCCTAAACATAATTAACCTTACTAATCTACCAAGGATCTCATAAGGATGTTAATAAACTTACAGATCTAGGGTTTATTATGAAAATGAACAAAGTGGTATAGATAACTTGTATTTTGCATGATCAATCATCAATATAACATGAAAAACAATAGATTGAAAGTATGAAAAGATTAGAAAGATGTTCTTGAAGCTTACTTGAAGATTTGATGAATTTTGGAGATGATTATGTATGAAACCTAGGGATTTATATTTCAAAATCCTAACAAGGAGTATGAATGGGACTTGATTAACACATGATCTTGGAAAATTGATGGATCTTGATCCATGGTGTTTCTTGGTCGTGAGTCTCCAAGGAGAAAAGAGAGAAATGAGTTTTTGATCTTGAAAAATGAACTAGTGATTGTTTTAGTTGGTTTTCTTGCAAAATATCTAACCTTGAATGGCATAATTGTAATTAAAGGGTCAAGTTGAAGTAACATGGGATGGGGGCTGCACATGGTGTGAAATGTGTGTAGGAAGCTTGGTAATATCTAGCTCACGGAGTCAGTTTTGGTTCCGTTAATCACTAAACGTAAATAGTTAAGTCGCGAAACGTAAATCCGAGAATCGTAAAAATACGAAATTTGAAAGAATGACTAAACTTGTCAATATACTCCATAATAAAATATAAAATGAGTGATAAGTTCAATCGGGTTGCTCAAACCCTGATAAAGCTGGAAACGCGGGTCTAAAACGCGTAATTCGCGTAAAACGCTGAACTGGAAAACGAAAAATTCCAAAACTTTTAGAATTGTCGTAAGATGAGAGAAAATCATATTTCTATTGTTTATAGTGTTTTATGGACATATCGGGATGTTGGAATGACGTTTAAACCTAAACGTAAATCTCAGACACGGCTTCGTGATTTTTGCAGAAATGATCCGACGAGTGTCAAACTCTCGGATTATCATTAAAAGAGTTTAACTTACGAGAATATGAAATAAAATTTTTTGAAATGAATAGTAAAAATGAATAGTAATAGTGAATAGTAACCCATGAATAGTAATTTCCCGAGATGAATAGTAAAATTTGAAGCTTGAAAAAGGACCTGAAATTACGAGTTGTGACACCTGAAGACTGAAGAAAGGCGGGACAAGGCGGGAAAGATTTGAAGAGATAAGGAGAAGTCCTTATCAGACCAAAGTCAAACTTTCCCTGAAAGGCTTTAGAACAAGAAAAGTGTCATCACTGTTACTCAAAAAGCAATATTGTCCTATACCCAAAATAGGTTCTTGTAACAGGGACAAAATACATCAGTATTTTGTCCTTATTAGCTTAGGTCATCTTTTGTATTTTAAGTCACGGGTGCTCTTTTATACTTGTCTATAAATAGGATCATAAGGGATAAAAAGTAGACAAGTTTGTGCAATTAATGCTTAGACATTCATAAACCACTTTTACTCCCCCAAAGAGCAACCTAGTCCCTGAGATAGCTCAGTGGTTCCTTATAGTTGCCACTTAAGCTTAGCTTAAGTTTAGTGAGGAAACAACACCATACTTGTCATTTCAATCCCAAGTGTTTTTTCTGCGAACACTTGGGTATAGATTCTTTTGATTAACTTCTAATAAGAATTTAAATGTTGAAAAACTCTTGTCTTTATCATTTACGTTTTACTTATTTTGATTAGTTAATCAATACATTACTTAGTCATGGAACACGATTAGCTTAACTTTGTAGTTAATTCAAATTGTGTAAAGGGAACAACAAGTGGTATCAGAGCCAGGTTTATAAAATCTTTCAAAAACTAAAGAGTTTAAAACCAAGATCCTACCATGGCTGATAGTAATGTACCCCAGCTAGTTGACAAAAAGGGAGGAAGCTATTCAGCTGTTGCTCCTAGACTAGAAGCTGGTAAATTTAGCAAGTGGAAAAAGTGTATGCTTTGCTACTTGACTGGTATGGAACCATACTACATCACATGTATCAATGAAGGTCCCTTTGTCCCTAAGACTGCTGAAGGGTTACCTAAACCTGAAGCTCAGTGGACTATTGATGAGAGAAGGGTGGTTAACCAAGACCAACGCCTGAAAAGCATCATTATATCATGTCTTCCTGACGATACAATGGAATCAGTCATTAACTGTACAACAGCCAAACAAACTTGGCTTGACTTGGTTCACAGCTTTGAAGGTCCCTCAGATACCAAGGAAAACAGGATTATGGACCTAAAACTTGAGTATAACACTTTCAGGGCCAAAGTCTCTCTCAGACCTATACTAGATACAAAACCTTGATAAATGAACTATCAAATGATGGTGTAGTCTTGTCTAAGCATGAAATCAATGTTGGCTTTGTCAACAGTCTCCCTGAGAAGTGGTTAAACTTCTCTCAGGGTCTTAGGAATGCTAATCACATTCAAAATCTTGAGCTCCCTGAGATCTATGGGAAGTTTGTCTATGAGGACAACTTAATCTCAAGGAGATACCCAGACTCAAAGAAAGCTCTTGAGACCAAAAAGGCCCTGACAACCATACCCTTATCTACTGCCTTTTATTCTAATGGTGTTGTGCAGGATTTCCAAGAGAATTCTGATGATGAGGCTGATGAGAGAACCAGTGAGGAGTACCTTAGTGACTTGCATATTGAATTTCAAGAAAGGGCACTCCTTGCTAACTCTAAACGTTTTATCAAAAGAAATCAGTCAAACTTTCTAAAGCAAAAGAAAATGAAACCGCTGAATGTTTCAAATGTGGTAAAAAGGGTCATTTTGCAAAAGACTGTTTTTCTAAAACCACCTCAGAACCCTCATATAAATTCTCTGGTAATAGTTCTTCTTCAGGAACTAGCAAGTTTCAACAAAAAATGCTTCAGTCTTCTCAACATTTTCAAAACAAAACTGTTCAAAATGATCAAAAAGACTTTGAAGCCAAGTATAGAAAAGCTAAAGCTAAACTTGCTCTCCTTGAGGCCACTCCCTCAGTATCTCAGGCTGCTCAAACCACTAAACCTGTTCAAACAAAGAACAAGGTACTTGTGGCTGAAGCCTATGACTGGGATGAAGAAGAGGTCTCCTCAGATGATGAAGAAGTAAGAGTCAGTGCACTAATGGCACTTTCAGATAATGATCAGCTAGTTGTTGGAAAAAGCCATGCAAGAAATGGAGAGTGGGTTAACATCACCATGAAAAAGGTAAATATTTTACTATCTATGGATGATGATTCTGATTGGCAATCTTACTTAAATTACATTAATGTTGATCTTAAGTTTGTTGAAGAGCAAAGACTTAATTTGTTTTTAAAATACAATAAACTTGTTCAAGAGTTAAACAAGTGTAGAGATGAACTACTTGTCTTAAAACAAGCCAAGCTAGAAGCTGTTACACTTCAAATTCAAAACACTGAAATTTTGAAACAAAACCAAGCTCTTCAAACTGAACTCAACAAAGAAAAAGCTGTCATTGATAGCTGGACAGCAAAGAATCCTAAAGTCTATGAAACTGTTAGTCTTATTCCTAGTTCTAAAAGAAAAATCATAGGAGAAGACCAACTCACTGAATTCCTCAATGAGAGTCATAGTGAAAAGGCCTTTATTCCAGTTGGCATATCTTTTGAGCAAGAAATGAAACCCAAGTCTAGTGACTGGGTTGAAAGTAACAACCCAGACAGTAAGTTACCTAACTTTGAGACTGGGAAAATCTTGCAGCCTGAAAGTCAGGCTATCAAAGATATGCTTGGACTCACTGATAAGCCTAGTAACACTGAGTCTGTCAATGAGTCTGAATCAGAATCACAAACACCTCTCCCACCACTGAAAGTCCTTCAGGGAGTTGCACCTAGCTCAGACCTAACACCTTTAGTTTACTCTCAACATTCTCCAAAAGAGAAGTCAGGATTGAGTAAAACCATCCTGAAGAGACCCACACCTGAAGTCTCAGTTCCTACTGATGACTCAACAACTTCAGTCCCAACTGAGGTGAACACTGAAAGCCCTGATTCAAAATATGATCAGTTGGCTGAGCTTGTCAGGAAGCTGAGTGAAAAGATTGAATCATCTGAAAAACCTCAATCTAAGAGTAAGGAACTCAAACCAGCTTCCTCAAGCACCTCCAAAGCAAAATCTTCAAAACCTCAGCAAAGATGTGAGCTGTGTCACTATACAAATCATTCCACTGATGATTGTTATAGAATCCTCTTTTGCATGATATGCAAAAAGGAAGATCACAGGACTTCTGATCACTTGTCATACACAGTCTCATCCAATGTTGCAAACTTTAAAGCATAGGCTTTTCAGTATCCTTCTAATTCTAAACAGAAACAAAGACAAAAGGCTAAGCCTTTTTCACCTTGTCCACATTATGGCTTCAATGACCATCTTCCTGATGATTGTCTAATGGATCCTTGTTGTGACATATGTGGAGATCCCTCTCATGACACCTCAGGACATGAAAAGATCATTCAGGCTAGAAGAGGTATCACCAAATCCTCTTTTCAGTCTACTGAGTCCACATCAACAACCAAATGTAAAATCTGTGGAAGCACAGTCCATACCACCACTGACCATGCATCAATTGTATCTTTTAAAAAAGCCATCAAAGCCAAGCCCACCAAGAGGTGGGGTCCTAGAAAAAAACTGACACAATTTACTATTTTTGTAGAGACATGCCAGGGAGCCTGTTTGGCATCTAGATAGTGGATGTTCAAGGAGCATGACTGGTGTGAAGGAATATCTGCACAAATATGTTGAGGAACTAGGACCTAAGGTGGTGTTTGCTGACAATTCATCATGTCTCACTGAAGGTTATGGTTCAGTAAATTGTAGTGGAATAGTTTTTACTAGGATAGCTTATGTTAATGGTCTCAAGTACAATCTTATCAGTGTCAGTCAACTATGTGATACTAAATACATAGTTCAATTTGATGATAAGCAAGGTACCATCTTTAATGCAAATAAAGAAGTAGTTCTTATTTCACCAAGAAGACAAGATGTTTATATGCTAGATATGTCCACTCTAACTCAGAATGGAACTTGTCTCTTTGCTAAAGCCACTGAAACTCTAAATTGGCTTTGGCATAAGAGACTCTCCCATCTGAATTTCAAAAACATAAACAATCTTGTCAAACAAAATAAGGTCCTTGGCTTACCATCACTTGTGTTTTCAAAGGATAAACCCTGCTCTGCCTGTGAAAAGGTAAACATCATAGAGCATCCTTTAAAACCAAACAAAACTTCTCCATCAAAAGTTGCCTTCATCTTCTCCATATGGATCTCTTTGGACCTATCAGTCCTATGTCCATTCATCATGAGAAGTATACTCTGGTCATTGTGGATGAATACTCAAGATACACTTGGGTTTAGTTCCTGACCAAAAAGAGTCAGGCAGCTGAAACAATCTTGTCCTTTGTCAGGAACATTGAAAACCAAAATGACATAAAAGTCAAACAAATCAGGACTGACAATGGGACTGAGTTCAAAAACCATGATCTTGAGTGTTTCTATGATGAGAAAGGAATTTCTCAAAACTTCTCCTCTCCTTACACACCTGAACAAAATGGCGTTGCTGAAAGGAAGCATAGAACACTCATTGAGGCTGCTAGGACATTGCTAAATGGATCAGTTCTATCCAAACACTTTTGGACTGAAGAAGTTAAGACTGCATGTTATACTCAAAACAGATCCATCATTGTCAAGAGACATAGCAAAACTCCTTATGAGTTATTCAAAGGAAGAATCTCTGACATCAGCTATTTTCATGTCTTTGGGTGCCCTGTGTTTATTCACAATCACAAGGATCACTTAGGGAAATTTGATGCAAAAGCTGATGATGGATACTTTCTAGGATACTCTCTTGTCTCTAAAGCCTTCAGGGTGTTCAATACAAGGAGACAATAAACTGAGGAAACATTCCATGTCACCTTTGATGAGAGTACTGAAGCCATCAGATTCTCAAACACCTAAGTGGAAGAGATAGAAATTGATGATTCATCAAAGATATCCTCCTGATGAATATCATCCTGATAATAATCCTTCCACTCAATATCAAGCAGATGCTGATATATCCTATTACATTGTCCCTCATAACCTCCCATATCCAACCATCACTGAGTTTGTTGAAGCACAAACATGTACTGATGAAATCAATCAGTCTGAACATAGTGTTCAGGAACCAATTAATCTCAGTGATCTACCAGGTTAGTCAGATACTCAAGATCCTGAAGATCTTCAAGTTTCTGCACCTGAACCTAAACCACCACCCAATCAGGCCTCTACAAGTTCAAATCAATATCCAAGACCTCAGGACAGTTGGACTAGGTCTAAAGATATAGAACTTGTCAACATAATTGGAGACCCCACTGAAGGAATGCTTATTAGAAGCATGGCTGCTAAACTAAAAGCAGCCTCAGTCAATGAATGTCTATTTGTGGACTTCATCTCCAATATTGAACCTAAAAGTGTCAAAGAAGCACTGAAACATCCTATTTGGGTTCAGGCTATGCATGATGAACTAGAATAATTTGATAGAAATAAGGTAATGACCTAGGTCAAATGTCCTCAGGATGTTTCTATCATTGGCATGAAATGGGTTTTCAAGAACAAAACTGATGAAAATGGCATAGTCATTAAAAACAAGGCCAAACTTGTTGCCAAATGTTATAATCAACAAGAAGGCATTGACTATGAAGAAACATTTGCACCAGTTGCAAGAATGGAAGCCATCAGGATCTTTCTTGCATTTGCAACCTACATGAACTTCAAAGTATATCAAATGGATGTAAAAAGTTCCTTCCTCAATGGATCACTGAAAGAAGAAGTTTATGTTAAACAACCTCCTGGATTTGAAAGCAGTGAGTTTCCTGACTATGTCTGCAAGCTTGATAAAGCCCTTTATGGGCTGAAACAAGCTCCTAGGGCATGGTATGAAACTCTTTCAGCCTTTCTCATCCAAAACAAATTTGTCAGAGGCAAGATAGACAACACCTTGTTTATCTATAGGACAAAAGAAGATGTAATTCTTGTTCAAGTGTATGTGGATGACATCATATTTGGCTCAACAAGTTACAAACTTTGCAAACAGTTTGAAAAACTGATGGCAAAGAAATTTGAGATGAGTATGATGGGTGAACTCACTTACTTCCTTGGACTACAAATCAAGCAGACGGATAAGGGAACCTCTATCAGTCAAGAAAAGTACACTAGAAGCCTACTGAAGAAGTATGAACTCAGTGATTGTGCTTCAGTGAAAACTCCAATGGTTCCCCCAAACAACCTAGGTTCTGACCTTGCTGGTAAACCAGTAAATCAAACTCTTTTCAGAGGAATGATTGGGTCACTGATATACCTACTTGCATCAAGGCCTGATATCCAATTCTCAGTCTGTTTGTGTGCCAGATATCAGTCTGACCCAAGAGAATCACATCTCACAGCTGTGAAAAGGATCCTCAGGTACCTGAAAGGTACTCCAAAATCTTAGATTGTACTACCCTAAATGTTCAGGATTTGACCTCAAAGGGTACTCAGACTCTGACTATGCTGGCTGCAACATGGATAGGAAAAGTACTTCCGGCTCCTGCCAATTCCTTGGTGGTAAACTAGTCTGTTGGAGTACTAAGAAACAACAATCAGTTGCCATGTCCTCAGCTGAGGCTGAATATGTTGCAGCAGCCAGTTGTTGTGCAAATGTGCTATGGATGAAAAGTCAACTCAGTGACTATGACATCCATTACAAGATGGTTCCCATCTTTTGTGACAACACACTACAACAAAATGAGGCTAATGCAACATTTTATAAGCAACACTTTACAAAATTGTTGCATTTTAGAAGACATTAAACTTTAAGCAACACTTGTAAACTAAGTGTTGCCTTTATAAATGTAAGGCAACATTTTTGTCAAAAGTGTTGCAATGTTAATATTGTGTACACAAGACTAATAATAAGTTTTCCCAAAATTTAGTATTCCCCCTATTTTCATTATATCCCGCCACAAATTTCCCCCAAAATCAAAATCCAATTTCTTTTATCCCTCCATTATTTTTCCCTCCGATTCAATCACACCATCACCTTCCAACTGCCTTTGCACCTTAACCCCATCTCCACATCTGCTGCAGTTCCACGCCCCATCTCATCTCGTCTTCTTCCTGGAGAACACACACATCTGTAGCACCCTTATCCGAAAACACCAGGTACTTTTATATGCATTGATTTTGAATTTGTATATAATTTTAGTTTCTTTAAAGCGATTCTAATCATGTGAAGCTTATGACTTTGTGATCAGGAACTGTTTCTCCCTTTCTTTTGATTTTGTAATGTTTTATTTTTATGTGCAGCCAAAGTGTTTGATAAAATGCCTGAATGATAAAATGAAAAACCGAATCACCTACGTTATCACAAAATCAGGCATAGGTGGAACTCTTCATGAAATGGAAAAGAGCCTGTCAATTTTACTTCAATTCAAGGGAAATGTCACATATTATGCCTGTTTATCAAATTATTTTTTTATTGCGGAGTTTAGTAACTTATGCTAATTCTGCCACTTTTTACTGAATTGGCAGCCAAATCTTCGGAGCAAATTAAAGGGGAAAAGCTTGGTGGTGAAGTTCATGTTCCAGACAAAGTTTATACTGAAAACTTCAAATCTAAGCAGCAGAATGAAAATGTTCTTTTCTCAAGTACAGTATGAGCTCAGCTATACCTGGTTCAGAAGATTTAACAACTGTTGCGCCTGATAGTTTTGAAAATGATCAATGTGAAGTCAAGGAGTGCTCTCAGGCTGGACAAGTTCAAGGGGCTGTTAAAATTGATCAAAGTACTATAGGTACATATTTTTGCACCTATGGGACCATGTTCATACTAATAATCAATCATGTGAAGTAGTATCTTTTATATTTTATACTTTCGTGTGTGTGGTAGTAGTAGTAGTAGTAGTACCTCACCGTGATCGGAGAGTAGAACTGACCAACAACTAGAATCACATTTGCTCCAAAATAGCCCTTAGTGGCAGTTAGTAACACACGTAAAACAAATCTGCTTATATTTCTGTTTCTGCACTTGACAGAAATAGCTCATGTTTGCTGTAACATTTACTAAAACTTCGATCACCATGATCTAACTGTAGTGGGCATGATATTCTAAAAATCTAAAGATGCCATTATAAGCTTTCATTAGAGGTTGCTGTTCATTTATGTTGTAATCTAGTTGGTTGCTTGTAATATATCTGTGCTAGAACAGTTTTGTTCTAACAAAAAGTCAGGTTTACTTTTAATTTGCTACATAAAGAACATAATATCATATATGGCTAGTCGTTCTATATCATGCCAGTATGTACTTTGGGATTGGACTTGTACTATGTTCAAACCTACTAATATTATCATAGCTTAAATGCTATTAGACTGCCTAGTTTACATGTGGTTACATGTAAACTTTTGTTGTAACTGCAGTGCTATTTCTGATACGTTTGGTCAAGCTGCTTCCAATGTAGTTGCCAATAATAGTGTTGAGCAGACTATTCAGCATATATTAGATATAGGTGGTGGTAGTTGGGACAAGGAAACCGTTACTCGTGCTCTTCAAGCTGCTTACAACAATCCAGAGCGAGCAATCGATTACTTGTATTCGGTATGTTTCTCAGTTATTTATGTGATTTTTATGAAGCATTAGAAATTAGTCCTAATCGAATTTTTACAGGGTATTCCTGATACAGTGGAAGTTGCAGTCCCAGTGACACAACAACCTGCAATTCGAGCTGCTATTGCAGGTGCCAGTTATAAAAAACCTCTTTCTGGAGGACCTAATGCCTCTCCCTTGAACTTGTTTTCTCAGGTTACTAAACATTGAGATGAGTTTTTTTATAGGTGGCAAGATGGGCGTGCCCAATAATGGGTTGAAATGAGTCATTTTTTTACTATGCATGAAAAGCCAACTTTGAGCAGTATGACCATTTGCCCCATTTGCCTTTCTAAAAGAAAAAGCAGCATGACCCATTTGACCCTCTCCCATTTTAATTAATACTACACTTTTTATTTGACTCATTAGGTCCGTCTGAGACAACCCAAATCGACCATTCTTAAGTTATAGGGGTCGAAATTGCCACATCTACATCCCACATTGTTGTTTTTTAGTGCAGATAATATAATGGTTAAGTTTTATGCAGGAAATACCTTCAGGTGCTGCAGGAGGAAATCTTGGATCTCTCGACTTTCTAAGAAACAACCAGCAGGTGGTTTTCATTTTTGGGTAGATTCATGTAATCAAATTTCCAAATTCATGTCATTTTTTATCTCAAATGGGTAAAAAAAATAATTTAGCTAACAGATGGGTAACGAGTTAAAAGTCGCCCGAAGTTTACTTTTTATGCATGCAACCTCCTATTTTTACCCGTACCACAAAATCACATGTTTCAAATCTAGCCATTACCCAATCCCCTGATCTTGCTACCTCAGATGCAGAGCATTTTATGGAATTTTTTATACTAATTCAGGAAATTTACCAACGGACACAATATCGTATGTCAAATATAAGTTGGGAGAATCACAGTATCTTGTTTCTGCAGAAGATGATTCACAGATAATATCAAGTGATGGTCTAGAAAATGCTAAAGATGCCACTGACAGGAAAGGGGATAGACACTCACTAGAAACGTTTGATTTATCAAAACCTCCAGCTGGTTAGTTTTGCTTAAACTATACTTGTAAAAAAAAATGTTATGAATCTAAATATATTCATTTTAAAAAAGATGTTGAACTGCACTTTCAAGGTCAAAATAAGCCTTACATCACAATCCAAGAAATCTTTTGGACTGCAAATTCATAGATGAGAATGTTAGATTCTACTAGACATCCAATCCCATCCATTTACTTGTGAATTGGTTGATTTGAGCTTATGTGGTTCAAGCCAGCCAACCCCTTTTTGACCCATATAAAAATGGCCCATTATAACCCAGCTAATTCTGACCCATTACCCCACCCACACATCTTTTGCACCTCTTATTAGATATGAGTTGCAAAAAGATAACTGCATGGAATTTGTTTTATTATAAGTAATCGTTATAACTTTATAGCTAAGGCATTCCTTGTTTTCGGTTCCTGTTCTTAGTAATTTCTGAGACAATATGAGACGGTTGATTTACTTTTGTGCTATATAAGCAGCATTGTTTTCCCACTTTTTTCTCTTTGTGGCTTGACAGAATCAAGTGGCTTGGTGGACTGCAACATAACACTGGAATCTAGCACTAATGTGCTACCCGACAAAAATACATCAGAAACTAATAGAGATTCAGCCGACTCAACCAGCGGAAGTCATTCGGTAGTATTGCATGATTTTCCATCTCGTGGAAAGGTACATGATTTGCTTGATGAGAGAATTGGAGAGACTTCTTTATCTCAGGTAGACACTGTTTCTGCAAGACACTCTACTAGCAGCCACATGTGGGGTGCTGACCTCACTTCAGAGTCAATAAGTCAAAGTCAAAGTCAAACATCAAAAACGAACTTTCTTCAGGTACGTAGATTTTGAACATGACTACTCATCTCAACAATTTTGTCCAAATGTTTAGAATATTATTAGTTAGCGAGTCATATACGAATAGTTTTCTATTGCCTTTAGCTCACTTTATAAATACTTAATCTTCTACATATAAAAAAAATAATAAAAAAATCCTTATCATTACCATGATGATCTAATTTTTGAATTAAAATAAATTAGGAGGTTTTATGCTGAAAACACTTTGGGTGCCTTTTGACATGTTCAACGCGTTTCCATTTTAGTGTATTAAGATAAACTTTACCTACTTTATCGATTAGAGACGAAGTATAACCCATGTTGACGCATTTGAAAATGGACGAAATTGCTTCCTCTAACTCTCATGTGTAAAATGAGCAAAGGTTATCATATATGCTTATGATTTGTTGCAGCTTTTTCCAGAAGACAAAGCAAACGACATGTTCCCATTAAGACGCCCCTTGCAAGAAGCATCTATCATGCACCCTGAAGATACACCATCGATGCTGACATCATCAAACATGAAACATCTGCAATTTCGCAGCTCAATAAGTGCTACACCCTCTGACGGTTTATCTCATTGGCCCAACTTTTGACACCAAAACTCCAGACGCGGTTCAAGACATGATGGGGGCGCAATACCCGTCAGACTCAGCGTCTTTAATGAGGCACAAAATGATGCTTGACAACATAATAAGTAGAGCAAGGGAATTAAGCGGTAATAAAAGTAGTACTTTTTCCGACAATTTTGACCCTCCAAATGCGTGGTCAGAGGAGGAACTTGACTTTCTATGGATCGTCGCTTCTTACAGATCTGCAACAACATGTTAATTGGGTCTACCTCCACTCTTGCTGATCCACCCAAACGGAAAGACAAGTACATCCCAGCAACCCCCGCTAAAAGACAACTACATAGTCTCACGCTAGCCTCCATAAAAAAACTAGTAGTTGCTGCTCTAACAAGCAATCAAAGCCTGACGAAAAGGACTAAAGACTGTACCACTTGAATGCAATTGTTTGACGTTAACTGGTTTGTGTATATATCCACTCTACTAAAACCCTTTTTGCAACCAGCTTTTCGAAGTTGTTCGCAAAGACTGATGATGTTTTTGCTAGATCTTTGTAAATACCTAAAGTAGATCATGGTTGTTGGTCGCAAAAACTCGTAATGCTTTTGCTGTATCACTTTGTAAACAGACAAACTTATGTAAAATTATAATTTAATGTATCATATGCTTGTGTATCCTTATATATGTTCCTAGTATCACATATATAGCATTGTATTACGTGAAACAAAAGTGTTACAAATTTTATAAAAAAGTGTTGCCTTAACGATGAAAAACAACTAGAAGTGTTGCATTCCATAAGATAAAGTGCTACATACTTTGTTGCAACAAATGAGAAAGTGTTGCACTTGAATCTAAAATTGTTGTGGTTCTATAAAAAAATGTTGCATTTGATTTTAAAAAGTGTTGCACGTAAGTATAAAACTGTTGTATTTTAATGTAAAAAGTGTTGCATTGAGTGTTAAAGTGTTGCAATTAATTATAAAAAGTGTTGTGTTTGAATGTAAAAAGTGTTGCACTTCTCATTAACACATTTGCAAAACAAATGCAACACATTTAAAAAAATGTTGCATATTCCATTTGAAAGTGTCACTTATACCTAAGGCGACGTTACATAATGTAGCACTTGATAAAGTGTCACTTTAGGCATAATGCAACATTTTAAACCCATAATACAACACTTACGCAATGTCGCTTTAACTTCAATTTGTAGTAGTGACACAAGTGCAATTGCTATCTCAAACAATCCTGTTCTTCATCAGAGAACCAATCATATTGATATCATATATCATTTCATCAGGGACCATGTCATGAATGGTGACATTGAATTACACTTTATCCCCACTAAATATCTGCTAGCTGATATATTCACCAAACCATTGGATGAACCAACTTTCACAAGACTGAAAGTTGAATTAGGAATGTTGGATATTGAGAATCAGTCCACTGACTAAACCTATCCAACTTAGTGTAAATAGTGTTAAGGTCCCTGACTCAACAAATCTCTCAGTGAATAAGTATCTTATGTTTCATTAAATAACCTTCCCTGAACACCCTCGCACTGAATGAAAAGTCATTCAAGGGCCTCAACATTTCAACAAATGACATTCAATGCTATACTTAATACTCTAAGTATTTAGTTAGTAAACGTCCAAGGTTGGTAACTGAACACCTATTTAATATAGGAATATATGTTCTTATACCTTCTGGCATCCACATCTTGGGCCCCCACATCATCACCACATATCACACTTGGCATTTAATGCCTCCCTTCATATACATTATCTTTTGATATTATATGCGGTGACGTCACACTGCAAAATGCACTTTTGCAGAACGGCACAACTGTTCACCTTGGCAGTTGCGCAAAACTCGGGAAAGTGGATTGGTGGCATTTAATGCGGATATCAAACGTTTTTACAAAACAGTTTTCAAATTTTTTGAGTAAAATTCGCAATAGTGCAAAAACCACCCCTCCTCTCCACTTCCCTATAAATACCCACATAAACAATAACATACACATGCTTTGTAATATTAATCAAACTCTTGCAATTTTTCTTTAAAACCTGTGTGTGTTCTTCATCTTATAACCAGACCTTTTCTTAAAATGGCTTCTTCTAAGGCTATTACCTACGCTCCAAATGTGAAATTCCAACTGGAAAGCGTTGACATGACCAAAAATAATGTCTTAGGGAACTTTGCCTACCCGAAAAATTTTCCGGCCTATAAGGATATGGTAAAATACCTGCAAAATTGCTTTCTCTCTACGGCATTTACCAAGACCCCCTCAGTCATATACCATGACTACTTGAGGGAGTTCTGGTGTACAGCGGTGGCCACCAGCCCTGATTTCATCAAGGACTCCGTCATTACCTTCTCAGTGAACAATGGGAGAAAAACCCTCTCCCTTGATTACAAAACCTTTATCAAAGCCACAGGCCTTGATTACACTGAGACCTTTGCCCCTCAACCCACTGATAGTGAAGTAAAGGCCGAATTGCTTTTACTTGGGCCACATGACAAACAACACCCTGATGTGGCCCCAGGGACTTTATTGGCCAAAGCCCCTATAATTAAAACATGGTTTCCTGCCGTTTGGAGGATACTGATGACATTTATCATTCAGGTCCTTGGTGGGAACAAATCCTTAACGGAGCAATTGAACACTGCTCAACAAATGATAGTGTTCAGTCTCCTAGAAGGTAGAAAAATTGATATGGGAGAAATCATTTTCCGAGACCTCATAGTCAAGCTCTCAGGGAAATCCAGGCAAAGACACATGTCTTACTCTAGGTTCATTTCCTGTGTGCTCCAAGACTTAATGGGCTCTGAGTACGTTAGGCCGAATATTCAGGGATCTGACCCGGATGTCCTACATAAGGCCAACTACCCATGAGACCCCACTGAGGTCTCACAAATCACCCTGACCACCTGTATGTTGATGTTCATTCAGGGTGCTAAAACTATATCACCTGTGCCTTCTCCTTTCAAGAAGGAGAAGAAGAAAAAGAAGAAGGGGTCCAGGAAGGTGGTTCAACCCAAACCACTCGAAACTGAGACCTATGCTTCACAGCCTGAGAAGAGAAGGCTTAAAAAGGCCCAGCCCACTGAGACACCTGTTGAGGAGGCCCATACTCAATTGGCCAAAGAACAACCGCCAACGGAGGGCACTGAGAAATCACACTCAGTGTCCTCGGGCAAACCCGCTCCTAAAGACTCTGCTGACATACACAAGTCAGTGGAGTCAGGAACCATCCAACAATCACTTCCCGATGAAGGCATTCGTCAATCACCACCTTTTCCTAAGGGAGAAAAGGGTCCTGAATCCTCAGTAGAGCAGCACTACTCTACCGAGAAGGGGACCCACACCCTCTCACATCCCGCTCACGGCTTTGATACATCACAATCAGATTCTCAGGGAGGACTGGTCCCTAAATCTTCATCAGGGCAGCACAACCTTGGTGGAAAGGGGGACCCCAACATTTCACATCCTGCTTACGGCTCTGATTAATCACAATTAGAGTCTTAGGGAGTACCGGTCCCTATATCTTCGTCAGGGCAGACCAACCCTGACGGAACGGGGGACCTTAACATCTCATTACCTAGTGATGGTACTGGATCAAACCCACAAGTCCCTGAAGGTACCTCAGGGGACAAAGACTCAGGGGGCATGCAACCACCCGCTGATATGGAACCTACACCCCCTCATGGCGTTGCGCTTCTCTCGGGAACTGACCCTAAGGACCAGGCAAATCAAACCCAGTCTGCTGGAATAGAGGGGTCAGGACCTGGCCTAAACAAAAGTGAGCCCTCTTCTGAGGGGGAGCTGGATATTAACCTGGTTCCTACTCTTGCTGATCTCCAGATGCTTATCAATGAAGAATCAGAAGAAGAAATGGTTGACTTTGGGGATGATGAGGTATTCGTTGCTGGGGAAGACATGGAAACTGATGACCAAAATCTTACTTACACCTCCCCTCAACACACTGAACAAACATCCTCATCTCCTCCTCCTGAGGAACAAGAATCCCATCACCATCCTACATCATCATCATCATCATCATCATCATCATCAGGCTCCTCAGACTCTGCTGCTGCAACTCCTGACTACTTGCAGAAGTATGAAAATGTCCTCCCTCTCACTGAAGGCAGTTAGTTAAGTTCCTCAGAAAGTCCAACACTGCCCTCTTCAATGAGATAATAAATGAGCAATGGGATCAGCATACTGATGCAGCAGCCTCTTATGCTGACTTCAGGGCTGCTATTGAAGTCTCACAAGGTCAACTTCATCAGGTCACTGCTTCCACTGATAAACATGTCAGTGACCTAAAGACCGCTGTTGAGACACTGGGGCTTGAACAAGGGACGCACTTCGACAAGTTGCTGCAGTCTCTCAGTGTTATTCAAGAAGAGTTCAAGGATGACCCAGCTCTCATTACCAAGCTGACTGAGTTCAAGGATTCTAAGAAGATCACCTCATCCAACATTACTGAGCTTCTTAGGCTGCTCAAGGAGGTAGATCTTACACCTCTCAGGTCTCAGCAGGAAGCCATTTAGAAGTCACTCTGATACCCAAGGATGCCTGACTCAAATCTCCACAGCTTTTGACCAGCTCTCTACCAAACATAATGAGCTGGTCAATCACTACACCACTAGGGTCACTCAACTCTCCGAAGCTCAAGTCACCATGGCAACAGACATATCCTTCCTGAAGAAGGAGACCACGAAAATCAAGAACATGGTCTCCACCATCCTGACAGTTCTTCAGGCCTCTCAAGTTCCCCCAGCTCCTCAGTCAACAGATGTTTTCACTGAAGCTCCAGCATCTGTTGAGGGGGAGAAACCTGATGAATCAGTTCCTGAACATGAAGCTACCGGTATCACTGAAGCTGTTCCTCTTCAAAGCTTCATGCCAGAAACCTCAACTTCTTCAGCCTTTGTTGTTGCTACCACACCCATTCCAACTGAAGCAACAACAACCACGGAGTTCCCTGAGGCCTCCTTCAGTACACCCCCTCCCACTGACAAAAGGAAAGGAATCATGGAGACTAAAGATTCACCTCCCAAACTGGTCAAGGCAACAAGAGAAGTGCGTCCTGACCCTGATGCACCAGTGCTCATGGAGATCATATTAGATAGTGGGAAAATCTTCAAGGGAACCAGTGAAGAAGTGGCCGCAGCCTTGGATGAAGAGGAAAGAATCAAGGCTGAAACGCTCAGTAAGCCAGTGATTGCTGAAGTGGCTAAGGAAGTCATCAGAGAGACTGAGCAGACTATCAGGGGGGAACAATTCCTCAAACTTCAGGCTGACCTAATTAAAGAACACAACCTGAAGGTCAAGCTGAATACTGAGAGAAAGAGGAGGAACTATGAGAGGTATGTCTGGACCATGACGAAGACTAAGGGTGAAGGTCCTATCACTGACATGACCATTCATGCAAACACTGATGTCACAATCGTGATTTTTAGCAGGTTAGTTTGACCTATAGTTTCAACTCATTTAATTTTGCTTGGTGTGTATTACTTGTTTAACTATGATATGTGTATTATCTGTGGTATATAAGTGGTGTAAGTGCGTGTGTTGACCACTAAATCCCTTGGTGTGAGATTTTGTCATGTTGAGTAGTGTTGGATTTTGGGATGAGTTCATTTTGATCGCCTTTGTGGTGTAGAAATGACTTGTGTATTTTGTTGGAGTTTTGTGGTTTTGTGTAACGATCCTTCATTCAAGTGTTTTGAGCGTAAGTAAGTTACGTGGAGTTGGTTATTATGGTTTATATTAATAATAAGTATGAAAAATCTATTTTTGGAAACTTTGAGTGAAAATGATATTTTTTTTCCGGTTGTTGTAAAATTTGAGTTTATCGCGTAAGACATTAGGTTTTGGATATGGGGTTTTATAAAATATCAAAAATACAAGGTTTTAAGTGTAATAAATAAATTTGATAAAAAAAATAATATATATATATATATATATATATATATATATATATATATATATATATATATATATATATATATATATATATATTTCGGCCGAATAAAGAGAAAAAAAGAAAAATAGAAACTAAATTTGATTAGGATTACAAATCTTGGAGGAAAAGTTATTCACTTAGGGTTTCTAGAGGTCTATAAATACAAACCAAAAACCCTCATTCCTCCCTTGTTGAAAATTCGGTCGATCACCCCAAGGAGAGGAGAGGAAGATTTTTTTGGGTTTCAATAATTCAATTTAAGGTATGTCTAGTAAACCCTAATTGTGTAATTAATTTTTATTATGCATGTAACAAGTTATGGTGGATCTAGGGTTTGTAATTAGATCTGTAAATTTAAAAATATTAAACATGTAGGAATCAATAATTAATAATCTTGTGATAGTTGGTGAAGTAATTAGGGTTTAAAAGTTGTTAACTATAGAGTCATGAATCTGGCAGATTTAGAGGTCTGTAAAGATACGATTGTAATTAATAGATGAAGATGAGTTAGATCATGAATTTTATGTCTAAATTATAGTTCAGAGAAAGAGCTTTCCAAAAAGTCCAACCACGATCAATTTTGAGGTCGGGAAGGCAGTCAAATGATTTTTGTAAGTTAAGGTGTCAAAACAGTTAAACCGGGACAGAGTTAGGGTAAAAGTATTGAGGTCAAAGGTGGCTTTGAAAGTGGAATTTGGATAAGGCCTTCTGTGGGAATCAAGTTCTATATTATATTTGACTTCCACATAAAAATTAGATGATAATAAGTTGTGCGGGTGGGTCTATGAGGTCAAAACTTTTTGATGTCCGATCAGATCCGAATCTGGATAGTTGTCATGTTTGATTTTTCATTGGGTACTTGTGTGTGTTTTTAGTGCATGATATTCTAGGACAAGCTTGTATGCTTATGAAAGATCATGGTGAATTTTTGGTGTGAGTTTCGAAGCTTTATTCGCTGTGATTTTATGTGGGTGAATGTACTTTAGAAATCTGCGTTTCTGAAAGTGTTAATTAAGGGATTTAGTAAGTGTCAAGTATTGGGTGGTGATTAGTATGGTGTCTAGGTAATCCATAGTGGGTTATATGAACCTTAGACATCCATCATATGTGTGTTACATGGACTATGGCTTTTAGCTTGGTCACGTGTAACGTGATTGTTATTTTTGTGTGATATAGATTTGTGTGTTGATAACTTGGAAGTTGCGGATTTGAGGTGAGTTCATAGTCCCAATTTTTACTTTGTTTTAAACTTGGGATGGAGATGATGCTTGTTTAAATTATTTTTGAGTTACTATGATTATGTGGTTATAAAATGCATGGACGTGTAATTGTTATTATACTTATACTACATGTTATTATGGTGTTTATTTGTGGTGATTATACGAGTGGGAAGATGCCCTAGTGGCTCTACTCGTTATTATTATGTCCGGCCGGAAGGGGAATTATATTGGATCGGTGGGCGCGTTCCGTCCCAATTATTGTGAACTTGGATCGGTGGGCACGTTCCGTCCCAATTGTGGTGGTATTTGGATCGGTGGGCACGTTCCGTCCCAATTTATACTTGGATCGGTGGGCACGTTCCGTCCCGTAAGCTATGATTGCATGCTAGTGTATAATAACTATATATCTTTGCTGTCCTGCTATGCTATGTTTTATAATCACAGTGGATTAATGATAAAGGTGTTTTGTGTGTCTTAAACCTATGAATCTCACCAACATTATGTTGACGTTTTAAGCATCATTTTCAGGTGAGCATTCTAAGGCTAAGATAGAAGGGCGCGATTAGAAGAGACCTAGTTTGCATTGAGGATGGCTTATCTTTGAATTTAGTTTGATTTAGTTGGATTTTTGTTTGTGATACTCGAATGTTTTTCATTATTACTTTATGTTTTAATGAAGATACCTTGGAGTTTGTTTTTGGTTGTGTTGTTTTGGGGTATCGTTACGACACTTTGTGTCTGTTCTTTACTCTTTATATTTGCATATAGTAATTCTCTATATAGACGCCATGTGTTGTGATGATATCCATGATGTTGCACTCGCGTTTTCGCCATCGGCGAGGTGTGACAATTGATCCCATAGCCATAACCGTTCATAGAGAACTAAGAAAGGTTGAGTAGAATAAACCCTTCAAGTTCTCAGAATATGGGATCAAGGAATGGGACATGATGGGGCCCATCCTGAGGAAGAAGAAGAACAGGTGTGTCCCTGACCTTCTGGCTGCCCTGAATAAAAAATATGAGGAACTGGAACGGGTTGCCAAAAGCTTAGGAATCGACCATTAAAAAGCACTTGCTTCTCAGGGACTAACAATCCCTGAACCAACTCAGAGGACAGTGAAGAAGAGGAAAACTATAGGTCAAGAACCTGAACAATTTATAGATGCTCTTCATTGCAACAGAACTCCTCCTGAAGGTGTCAAGTTCTATCCCAACAAAGTGATCAAGCACCCCGGGTTTGGTATCTTCTTTATTGATGAGTTTGGTCAACAAGCGTTCCAGAGAGTCAGTGACATACATCTGGTGGAAACAACAACTATTCTGGCCTACAAGCTGATGGCACTTCATGTGAAGAGCCCTGAGAATGAAGAGTTCATAAAACTGATGGAAAAGATGATGAGTGAGAGACCAGACAAGCAGGTGTTGGTGCTAAGAAAGCTAAATTGGAACTCATGGGAATTAAGGAAGTCTGAGTACTTTTCCCTGAGTATTATGTTTAGATGATAGGACTGATGTAATGATTATGAATAAGATGATGGCCCATGTTTTGTTATATCAGTGTCCTTTAATTGCTTTGTAGTATCTTCAGTGTAAGAAGAAGCCCAATTGCTCACTTACACAGATCAAACACTTAGGCTAAATTTATATCCAAATAGGGGGAGATTGTTGGGTCCATTCAGTACCCAAGTGTCCTGAAACAAGGATTTGAATACAAATTATCCTAAGTGTCAAATAACCTTGAACGCTCTCAGGTCACTGAGTGAACAGTCACTCAGTGAGTTATCTTCAAGATGCCTAGGACGAGTCTAAGAAGAAAGATTCACCATTCAGTGAAGCAGAACTCCCTGAGTGGCACCTAAGCCAAAGAAGAAGATAATGGGTTCAGTGAGTGATGACAATAACTCACTGAACCCCAGTCTCCTCAACAACTATGAAGAATGAAGATTGAAGACTGAAGACCAAGACTGAAGAACCTGAAGACTGAAGAAAGGCGGGACAAGGCGGGAAAGATTTGAAGAGATAAGGAGAAGTCCTTATCAGACCAAAGTCAAACTTTCCCTGAAAGGCTTTAGAACAAGAACAGTGTCATCACTGTTACTCAAAAAGCAATATTGTCCTATACCCAAAATAGGTTCTTGTAACAGGGACAAAATACATCAGTATTTTGTCCTGATTAGCTTAGGTCATCTTTTGTCTTTTAAGTCACGGGTGCTCTTTTATACTTGTCTATAAATAGGATCATAAGGGAGAAAAGGTGGACAAGTTTTTACAATTAATGCTTCGACATTCACAAACCACTTTTACTCCCCCAAAGAGCAACCTAGTCCCTAAGATAGTTCAGTGGTTCCTTATAGTTGCCACTTAAGCTTAGCTTAAGTTTAGTGAGGAGACAACACCATACTTGTCATTTCAATCCCAAGTGTTTTTTTCCGCGAACACTTGGGTATAGTTTCTTTTGATTATCATCTAATAAGAATTTAAACGTTGAAAAACTCTTGTCTTTATCTTTTACGTTTTACTTATTTTGCTTAGTTAATCAATACATTACTTAGTCATGGAACACGATTAGTTTAACTTTGTAGTTAATTCTAATTGTTTAAATGGAACAATAGCTTGGTGTTACCACAATGCCTGATGGAAAGAACTATTTTAGTTGTTTTTATGTATGCTTTAAAGCTCTCAAAGATGGATGGTTAGAAGGATGTAGGAGAGTAATTGGTCTTGATGGTTGTTTTCTTAAAACAATATGCATAAGAGAGTTGTTATCAGCTGTAGGTAGAGATGGAAATAATCAAATATATCCAATTTCCTGGGCTGTGGTAAGTGTAGAGAACAAGGAGAACTGGAGTTGGTTTATGCAGTGTCTAGTTGATGACTTAGGAATGGTAGCTGGTGAAGGACTCACAATCATATCAGATCAACACAAGGTATATTTCTTCTTATTTGATAAGTATCAGTTCATGCTTTGTCTTTTATATTCCCTGCTTCTATATTTATTCTTTTTTTCAGGGAATTGTTGAAACTGCAAAAGATGTGATGCCTTTAGCTGAGCATAGACAATGTGCAAGGCACATATATGCTAACTTCAGGAAAAAGTTCACTGGTGTTCAGTTTAGGAACCTGTTTTGGAAAGCAGCTAAGGCACCATATCCTGCTAAGTTTGAAAAAGTGATGACTCAAATCAGACAACTCAGCAAAGAAGCACACAAACATCTAATGGACAGAAATCCAGAAACCTTGAGTAGAGCTTTTTTCAAGACAGATGGGTGTTGTGATGTAGTAGAAAATGGGATAAGTGAGTGCTTCAATTCACTGATTGTTGAGGCTAGAAGAAAACCAATAATCAACATGTTGGAGGACATCAGAGTGGGTTTGATGGAAAGAATGCAAAGGATGAGGGATAAACATGCAAAGTGGTCTGATGGGATCTGTCCTAACATTAGGAAAAAGTTTGAAGTTCTAAAGGATAGACACATGTATATAACTTCTTTTTAATATCATTTATTACAACTTTTAATTATATCAAATGTCTTAAATAATTTTGGAAATTTAATTGTAGGAACTGGAAAGTGGTTCCAAGTGGTGAGACCAGGTTTGAGGTTAGGAATGGGTATGAGGGTTATAAGGTAGATGAAAGGTTGGGGACATATAGTTGTAGGGGTTGGCAATTGAATGGGATACCATGTGAACATGGTTTTGCAGCAATATTTTTCCTACATAAAGATCCAGAAGAATATGTATCTGATTGGTATAGGAAGCATAGGTTTGTGGCTGCTTATAGTCACTACATTGAAGGCATGAATGGGATGGATCAATGGCCTTCCACTGAGTATCAGAAGCCATTACCACCAATTAAGAGAAGAATGCCTGGAAGACCAGGACATAAGAGAAAGAGGGATGCTAGTAAGAATGATGGAAATAGGACCAGGATCAGTAGAAAAGGGCAAACAAATCATTGTAACATTTGTAAAAAAACTGGTCACAATCAAAAAAGTTGTCACAAAAAAGAAGCAGGGTCTGCATAAAGTGTTAGGGTTCCAAAGGGTGCAAAGAAGAGTGGGTCTACACAAAAACATTCTACACCTGGGTCTGCACACACACCTTCTACACCTATACTTGAGTCAGCCACATCTACACAAAATGAAGAAGATAATGCAGATGAGATACCAATTATTGGGTCTGCACCAGTGGAGATTTCAACACCTTATGTTGGATTTGAGATGACACCTCCAGAGATGACAAAAAGTCTAGTAAGAATGAGGGGTGGTGGTGTGAGAATGAGAGGAGGTGGTGTGAGGATGAGGGGTGGTAGTGCAAGTGATGAAGCTGGGAGTAGCAGTAGCACTAGGCTTAGGACCATCAATAGAAATATTGTTAGGTCTAGAGGAAAAGGAGATGGATCATGATCTTTCAGGTATCCTGGTGGAATTAAGCCTATAGGATATGGTGTTTCTTGGGATCCAGTTGATGGAGAACCCATGTTAGGAGTAAGTTACTATTTTGAATTTTGTTTTTTTTTAACTGTTTTTGCATTTTATAATGTTATGACTTTTGCATTAGTTTAATTGGACTCTTTTGCATTTGCAGAATGTTATGGGTTTACCTGTTCCAGCTTGGCCTATTGGAATCACACCTGAAGATTGCAGAATCCAAGCTGAAGCACCAGAAAAAGAACCAGTTATTGAACAAGAACCAATGCATGAACCACTTGTGAGAAGACTTGCACAATATCATTTGCAGCAAGCTAAAGAAAGGAAAAAAGCAGCAAAAGGTCAAGCATCAAGCAGTGCAGCAACAGAAGCAGTTCAAGAGCCAGTTATGGAAGAAGTTCGGGAGCCACCACCAGTGTTCAGAAGGAGATAATCAGAGAGGATAAAGCAACTGAAGTTCAACAGGCCACCATCACCTGGACCAGGGTTAACTCCAGATGATGCTATTTCATTAGAGTAACCTTGACAGTTTGACTAAATATGGCTAGCCACTTGTGAGGCTATTTTGTACATCTGCCATATGGAAACTTATATTGGCACTACTAGAAAAACAGCTATTCTTGACGCGCAATGCGCGTCATAAAGGGGTCAGATGACGCGCAAATGCCCGTCAAGGATGGACCAGTCATAAAGCTTCATGACTCGCATATGTGCGTCATCCCTCTATGACGCGCACTTATGACCCACGTTTTATGACTCTCCTTTTTGCGTGTCATAACCTAATTTTTTTTTTAAATTAATTTTTTTCAGTTCCTAATTTTCTATTAAATGACAATTAAAAACCTGATAATACAAAATTAAAAACACAAATATCAAAATAACGCATTTCATATATATATATATCAAAACAATGAGGTTAATTCAAGTACTAATTCACGATAAGTCAATTACATTCATATATTACAACCACTTAATCAAAGGGCTTTTCAAACTCTACGGATCATCTTCTGCAGACATGTAGTTCCCTGGACGGTCACCCTCGCTGTCCATGTTTGCTGGTATTCGCGTACCTGAAACCCCACAAAACCATACATTAGTTATATCAGTCGAGTGTAAGTAAAACACTATGAAAATTGCATCCAAACGTCCAAGATTAAGATTTGACAAACATAGAATCTGTGATACTGAGTCTGCAATAAGGAATTAGCTAATGGATCCTGTTTGCAGTTTGTATTTATATAATTCAACTATAGAACTCCCGTTACATTATTCTAAGTTTGCAGTTTGGGTCCAGCTTCATCCCATATGAAACCCTCTAGGGACATATGCTTTAAGATTCATACCTGTGAAGCCACTAAACGAGCGACCGTCTTTTTGCTTGATTCCTGAAGTTCCCCGGCAATTAGTACCTCATCCAGTATATAATACGCCTGGCAATGAGCATTGAAACATACTCAATACAATAACCACACCAGAGTCTTATAAAGTACCAACACTTGACCAAGGTTTAGAAAAAGGGAGTTGACTGTTGGTCCAAATGTATATAATCTCCAGTAATGAAAAAACTATGCAAGTGGGACTAAAACAATAGCATTAAAGACTAGACAAGCCAGTAATTTGGCACATGTTACAGCTTATTCACAATGTCTCAAAGCAGTAAAGTAGTTAGACGCCTCTCTTCCTCTCGCAATGATTCTATCAATGTCTTCATCTGTGATTGTACTATCCTTGGAACTAAACACCATTTCAGCACCAAACCTGACCATTTGTAGCAATTCATCCCTGTTGAATACGATGTTTAGCTCCACAGGCCTGGGCGGACAATATGCAGATCCAAACACCCGTTTTGGGGGCTGCGTTTCAGCAAATAAACACTTAAACATGCTGATTTTCAGCAGCAAATACCCAAATAAATGTACCTCTATTTATGCACAAAATCAGTAGATAGATACACCTCATGTTGGCCTATAAAACGACGACCAAACACCCCCCGTTGGGGCTGTTTTGCAGCCACAAACACCCCCTGTTGGGCTGTGTTGCAGCAATTTAACACCCCCTGTTGTGCAGTAAAAACAGCAGCAACGCACCCCACTAGGGGCTGTTGTTGCAGCCAACGATCGCCCTCGATTGGGGCTGGTTTCTCAGCCAACAACACCCCTCGTTGGGCTGTTCTTAGCCGAGAATTAGGACCAAACAAACACCCTTTTGGCTGCTACGCTTGGTCGAAACACAAACCAACCCACACCCTCTTCGTTGACAGTTTAACAGAAGCAAAAACGCACCCTAATGGAGTGGGCTGCGATAATTGTTCCAATCTCACTATAAATGACTACAACACCTTTGTGGTGTCTTGCTAACTTAACCGACACAAAAAAAAAAGACTCGACCCGTAACCAAACTTACTACTAACACCTCAATCTATCGAAATGCAAGCGGCAAACAACTTCAAATCTGAACCCTTATGGGTTCATCGCATAACAAGTGACCAAAAGAATTCGAGTAACACCATAAATAACAATAAATAAAATCGGTTAGTAATTAATAAAAGAAATGTACTGATTTCACTATACCACAAGGACGAACAAAATAGAAAAAGACGGAGAGGGTGATGACGGCAGTATGATGGTGTGGTGACTCGATCTGAAGCCATCTTCGATCTATACTTATCTTCAATAAAAACAGAGGAGTGTGGCAGTGAAAAGGTGGTGGCGGTCGGCATCTTCAAGAAAGAGAGAAGAGGCAAGGGGTTGTGATGGTGAGAGGTTGATGGTGTTTAATGACGGCTGTGATGAGGTCGTCGGAGATGGTGGAGATGCCGGAGAAATATGGCCGGAAAATGTGGTGAAGGTGGGCGGCTGGATTGGGAGAGAAGAATAGCTAACCCTAGTAAACTTATAATTGGGGTTTTTTTGGGGGATTTTGAAGGACTTTGGTTTTTTTTGGGGTTTTTGTCAAGCGGGAAATAAGCTTTTGTCAATAGCGGGAAACAAAAAGAATAAGAGGACATTTTTTTATGACTCTAATAATTGCGTGTCATAAGTCCTTCAAATTGTACAAGTTATGACAGTTTTTTTATGACTCACACTTTTGCGCGTCATCTTGTAGCGTGGGTCATAAAAAGCGGGTCAAGGATAGCCCTTTTTCTAGTAGTGTGGTAACCCTAATTAGGATTGATACTACTTATTAGGATTGATATTTGGTAAGTAAATCTTGGTATGACTAATCTGATATGCAGTATAACTGCCACTTTTTTGTATGGCTAGCCACTTGTGAGGCTGTTTTGTAAATTTGCCATATGTAAACACTTGGTAACCCTTTAATGCATTATGTCTATTTGCAGTATGTGTATTGTAATCTTTTAGTCTTTATCACATTGTATATTACATCATTTGGTATATTAAAACACTTACATTAAGATAATTCATTTCATTACATCATTAAAACACTTACATTACAACTGATACAAAAGATAACTTACTAACAACCCCTAGCCATACTACATTACTAACAGACACAACCTTACCAAAATAACCCATAACTAAATTACAACCCAACAAGCTAACCCTACATCATCATCTAAAGAAACCTAAGAATAAACATCACAACAATGAACACAATCAAAACCCTATTGTAGAATGCATTTCTAGAGTTTTGATTGTTAAGTTGAGCAATATGAGCTTCTGCATTGAACAAATTAGCATTTTGCTGAAACATGGTTCCTTGATACCAATGATTTGGTAATGGGCTATCAACCCATCTAAAGTAGTTGAACTTTCTTGTGGGATCCATGAAGTTAGGGCAGCCAAGAAACCTCCTTCCGTGGTTGTTTTGTGTCCAAGATGTACAACACCTTGCTAGTTCACCACAACCACAAAGAATCGACATTTTGTTAGTGGGTTTTGGAGAATCAGATTTGGGTGGAATGGGTTTTTGAAACCCTAATTAATTTTGGGGAAGATGATATAAAGTGGGGTAATGTTAAGTGGGGTGGGGGTACTTTACTTTTAAATATTCCAAAAAAAAACAAAACCCCAAACGGTTATATTTATAGACGTGGAAATGAAACCAGATTTCAACCGGTTGCCCACCCTCACAGTGAAAATGGTGTAACATTTTTAATCCTTGAGTAACCTATATAACAAACCCGTTTACTTGAGTAACCTCTTTGTAACGTTTAAAACTTTAGTAACTTAGGTGAACACTTTGGCAAACTTTAGTAACATCTTTGTCTATTAACCCGAACTTTATTTATGGGAGATTGAATTACTCTAATCATCTTTTATAAATAAACTCAAAAACTCTAGTTTTGTTATGGGGCAGGCATGGGGCCAGCGACCCATGTTCAAATGTTAGAGGTCAGTGGCGGAACTTGAGAAATTTCGTAAGCGGGGCTAAGTGTAATATGTTATTCTTTGCGGAGTAAATAGTAATAAAAGACATCGATTCGTTGGTAATATACTTGTATTTGACCCAACTAATCCCAAGCTTCCATTCGAGTTATGCTGCAGGCCAAAATTTGTATATGGTTTATAGATTTATAAGAGCACTCGGTATAGGCAACGCCCCAATGGCGTTTAGGCCTACGTGGCCGGCGTTGGGCTGCGTTACCATACCGTTCTCCTCGGCGTTATTCATGCGTTGAGAATTACGTCGCTCCAGCAACGTACGTAGCAACGTAGAAGGCGACAAAAAATGTTACATTTTAACCTCCAAATGACTAGTTTATTTGAAATAAAAAATAAAAAAATAAAAAATACAAAAAACACCCCTCCCCTCAACGAATATGTCATTTTGAATTTAAAAAAAAAAAAAAAAAAAAAAAAAAAAAAAAAAAAAAAAAAAAAAAACCCCATTAACTAGCCAACGACTAGTTTATTATTTCAAAATTATTATTATTATTTCAAAAACCCACTTATATAAACACCCACTATCTAACAATTTTTCCCACACAAAATTAAAACCCTCTTTATATAAAAAAAATTTCTTTCACAATGGATCCGCATCCAAGTTACACCGCACATGTGACTCTTTCCGATATCGAAGATGAAATTGACGCTTTAACATAGCCGCCTACGAGTACTTACGATTACAAGCAGAAGAAGCGCAATCATCTGTCCGGTTAACTCGTAACCCAATTTACCGTGAATGTGAGATTGCAGAGGAGCGTTTGATGCGCACTATTTTAATCCAGATTGTAAGTATCCGCATTCAAACTTTCGAAGAAGATATCGTATAAGCCGGAAACTATTCCTAGAAATAGTCAAAGGTATTGAATCTTATACTGCCGATCCTCTTCCAGATCCTTTTTAATTCTTTAGCAAATCACCCGATTGTACGGGTCGAATGAGTATGAGTGTTATCATGAAATGCACTATGGCCATACGCCAATTGGCGTATGACACCTCACCCGATGCGTTTGATGAATATTTGCAAATGAGTGAGCGTACCGGACGTGCTGGATAATTTCAGTATGTGCGTTATTGAGTTGTTTAGTCCATAGTTTTTAAGAAAACCAACTTTTCAAGACATTCAAAATCTATATGCAACACATGAGCGTCAACATGGTTTTCCGGGAATGCTTGGTAGCATCGACTGTATGCATTGGGAATGGAAAAATTGTCCGGTGTCATGGTAAGGGCAATATGGTAGGGGTGATGAACTTAAATAAGTACATTTTATTACTATCATTTATCCTAATAATTTGACTTGTTTTATTATATTATGTATGAGGATTGATACTTAATCGTTTACTTTTGTAATTCTCAGTTGAAAACAAGCATTTGGTGAAACTTGGCGATTTTGGACTAATTATGGAGCAAAACATGCAAGAAGTTAAGAGTCTACTGAAATGTACAAGATCAAGACTATTCTGCTCCAAATGCGCCGCATCTCACTTATGACATGCGCCGCATCACTATCAATATTTCACCAGATACGATCCAAGATACAAGAGGACATGCGCCGCATCTAATTATGGAGTTACGCTGCATCTTCTGGCGGTGTACGAATATTCCTGAATATTATAATCTTGGACCCCACGTGAAGTTAAGTCAATGCGCCGCATCTACCTACTAGATGCGCCGCATCTTACCCTCAGACAGAAACTATAAATACCCCAAGACCAGACGAATTTCGGGAGGCATATATTATATACGAAGACCGAAGACCAGAAACCTAGGACGAATTCAGTCAAGGCAGCAGCACAAGACACACCCAAATCAAAGATACAAGAGCTGTAAGAAGGTGCTGCATGTGTTTAATTCATTAAGTAGTTTTGTTTTATTGTGTTAGTAAACTTTAATTCATCAAGATTGGTGGCTTGTGTAATGTGACAACGGAAAGATTGCACTCCCTTAAAACTGCTTTCTCATTAATTAAAGTTTATATGTTGATGTCTTTGGTGACTTTTATTAGTGCATTGATAACCTCTGTGTCTAGCTGAGCGTTGATCGGGTCGCCATGCCTCTGCCCTCGCCTATTTATTAGATCGCCTATGCATTCTATGGTCTGTAGAAAAGTAGGAGAAAGATAAATAGGATAGTCATAAGTAATCATTAAGGGTTTACTCGCCGATAAGATTAGAACCAACGAGAAAGGACTTAATCTCGGTGCGTTGCATCGAACTATACACTTCATATAACACTAGTAATAAAACAAGTGACAAACTACTTATCATAAGGACAGCCCTCTTATTGTCTCAAGTATTTATCTGTGTACGTGTGTGCTACTTGCTGATTCGTGCCTATTGGTTTATTTTATTATTTAATTGCAACCAAATAGTGCCAGTCTCTCAGGCTGAACCCCCTTGCGTTAGAATAGGTTGTATAGCTAACTTAATATATTAAAATACTGATTAGAATAACGAGATAATACGTTCCACTCTTAGTGATCGACACTCTACTTACCATTATATTCATACTGACCGGGTACACTGCTCGTTAAGTGTGTGTGTTATTGATGAAACTCAAATAAGTACATTTTATTACTATCATTTATCCTATTAATTTGACTTGTTTTACTATATTATGTATGAGGATTGATACTTAATCGTTTACTTTTGTAATTCTCAGGTAAAAACAAGCATTTGGTGAAACTTGGCGATTTTGGACTAATAATGGAGCAAAACGTGCATATAGTGAAGAGTCTACTGAAATGAAGAAGATCAAGACTAATCTGCTCCAGATGCGCCGCATCTCACTATCAACATGCGCCGCATCTCTATCAAGATATCACCAGATACGATCCAAGATACAAGAGGACATGCGCCGCATCTAATCATGGAGTTACGCCGCATCTTCTGGCGGTGTACGAATATTCCTGAATATTATAATCTTGGACCCACGCGAAGTTAAGTACATGCGCCGCATCTACTTAAGTAGATGCGCCGCATCTTCCCTCAGACACAAACTATAAATACCCCGTAGACCAGACGCATTAAAGAGATTCGGAAGTTCGAAAACCTAAAGACCGAACAGAAGAGAAGGACGAATTCAGTCAAGAGGCAGCACAAGACACACCCAAATCGAAGATACAAGAGCTGTAAGAAGGTGCTGCATGTATTTAATTCATTAAGTAGTTTTGTTTTATTGTTTTAGCAAACTTTAATTCATCAGGATTGGTGGCTTGTGTAATGTGACAACGGAAAGATTGCACTCCCTTTAATACTTGCTTTCCCATCAATTAAAGTTTATATGTTGATGTCTTTGGTTACTACTTATTAGTGCATTGACCACCTCTGTGTTTATTAGTGGCTTGCGGGCACCCGACTGCGGGACAAGGTGTGGCTCCCACGGTTGTTTCTAAATTGATCACTTAGGAATAACTTTTAGACATAAGTCGTCATTAAGGGTTTACTCGCCGATAAGAATAGGACCAACGAGAAAGGGTTAATTACATACACTTCATATAAAGCTATCAATAAAACAAGTGACAATCTACTTAATCATAAGGACAGCCCTCTTATTGTCTCAAGTGTCTATCTGTGTACGTGTGTGCTACTTGCTGATTCGTGCCTATTTGTTTATTTTATTATTTAATTGCAAACAAAACTGTGCCAGTCTCTCAGGCTGAAACCCCCTTGCGTTAGGATATTAAAATACTGATTAGATTAACGAGATTATACGTTCCACTCTTAGTGATCGACACTCTACTTACCATTATCTTCATACTGACCGGGTACACTGCTCGTTAAGTGTGTGTGTTATTGATAAGTCGGCTAAATATAAATTTAAAACTTGAGTAGGCATTAAAACTGCTAAACCGCAACGACACATCACGCGCATCAAGTTTTTGGCGCCGTTGCCGGGGAGTGAATTGTTATTTTCTGTTAATTTGATTAGTATTTTAATTAGGTTTTTCTTTTTATTAGATTAATTGCATCATTGTACTATTTTGCATATTTGTTGTATTGTGTGTTATTTGTTTGCTTTTGTTTTTATTTTTGTGTGTTTTATTTTTTTTGTTTGTGTGTTTAATTTTTTGTTTTTATTTTTCGTATTTTTCTGTTCTGCTATCGTTGTACTGTGCTAAATCAAACGATACGGCGCATCTGATCTCTCAGATACGGCGTATTGCGTTTAATTTTTTTTTTTTAATACAACGCGTTTAATTAATTCGATACGACGCATCTTTTCCCCAAGATACGGCGTATCTGTTTTTAACAAGAAAATTTTTCTAAGCGATAAAGTAATACGACGCATCTGCTTTTGTAGATACGGCGTATCTGTTTTGATAAAAATTTTTTCTAAACGTTAACGCCATACGACGCATCTGCTTTCGCAGATACGGCGTATCTATTATTTTAATTAAAAACAGTTTGCGAATTATTAAACAAATACGGCGTATCGATTTCTGTCGATACGGCGCATCTTACTGAATCAAAAATCTTTTATTTTTAAACGTAACGAAAATACGGCGCATTAACTTTCGTTAATACGACGCATTTAATTTTAATTAGATAAATTGATTTTTGATTGATTAATTCGATACGGCGCATTCATAAATTTAAAGCGGCGTATCTATTTTCTGAATAAAAGTCTGATTAAATTTTAACGTATTAAGATACGGCGTATCCAACTTTTTGGATACGGCGCATCGTCTGCAGATATCAGTAACTTTAATTTTTCGTATTCCGTTTTCGTTATTAATTATCTGATATATTACTTTCTCGAGCATACCCTACTGATGCTTTTGTGATTGATTTCAGGAAGTGCATGACCAGGAGTTCTACGAGGAACTTGATTCAACCTTTCGAAGATCCTGAACGAGCCCTACATTCGCTTAAAAGGCTTTTCAACACAAGAAGCTTTGATCTTTCAAGTTCACTCGAGCTTGATTACTTTTCTGAAGAAAAAGAGGAAGTTGAAACAGAAATAATGGGCGAAAACACTACTATGGAGGAATACATGAACAATACCCGTGCTGATTACACTTCAGGAGTTGCTAGACCTAAGTTTGATGACAAGTCAAAATTTGAGTTGAAGGGACAATTTCTCAAAGAGCTCAGAGAGAATGCTTTCAGTGGGACGGAACAAGAGGATGCTAATGAGCATGTTGAAAAGGTCCTGGAGATTGCAGATTTGTTTACTACAGAAAGTGTCAATACCGATCAACTCATGCTAAGAATCTTCCCAATCTCACTAAAAGGAGCTGCTAACAAGTGGCTAAGGAATGAACCTGCTAGTTCAATCACTACGTGGGAAGGTTTGAAGAACAAATTCCTGAAGAGATATTGTCCACCTGCTAAGACTGCTAAGAAGATGGAGGCTATCAATAGTTTCAAGCAAGAGCCTGATGAAACCCTTTATCAAGCTTGGGAACGATTTAAAGATTTATTGATAAAATGTCCTCAACACTATCTAACCCCTATGCAGGAAATAATATTGTTTTATCAGGGATTGGACGTGCCTACTAGACAGATTTTGGATGCTAAGGGAGCTGTACCTCAGATGAGTGCAACTAATGCTAGGAAAGCGATCCAAGAAGCTGCTGATCATTCTCAGAAATGGCACGATGGGACCTCTACTAGATCTAAGAGCAGCACTAATTTTGATGGAATTGCTGCTATTCAAGCTCAATTGGATAAAATTAGTAGAGAGATGAAGAAGCGAGATGAAAGAGCATATGCTGCCCAAGTTGGATGTGAAAAATGCGAAGGACCTCACTACACTAAAGATTGCCCGAACAAGAATGAAAGTGAGACGTTTGAAGAAGCTTATTACACCCAATTTGGACAACCATTCCGACCTTCAGCAAGATTTAGGGAAGCTAGTCCGGGATTCTATCAAAAGAACAACTTCAATCCCGCTTATCAAGAGAGGAGGCAGACTTTAGATGATACTTTAAAGCAAATTATGGCCGATGCTGCTAAAAGACATGAAGAGAATACTGCTATGATCAAGGAAATTAGAGCTTCAACGGACACTACTACAAGAAATCAAGGAGCTTCGATCAAAGCATTGGAACAACAAATTGGTCAAATGAGCAAAGTTCTTCAAGAAAGGGGATATGGAAGTTTACCGAGCTCAACTGAAACCAACCCAAGGGATCATGTCAAGGCCATAAGCACCACTGAAGAAGTCACTCCTAATATACCTAGAAGATCGATGAATGGTAATGATGGTGCAAGACCCGAATTTTTCTTTAACTCTTCAATCAGCTTAAGGAGACTACTAAAAGAAAAGACAAAAATTGAAGAGGAGATCAAGGCAACAATGAAAGAAGAGAGCCCTGCAACCGATTCAAATGCCTTGCCTCATAAAGAAAGAGACCCAGGAAGTTTTACTCTACCTTGCTCTATTAATAATATATCTTTCAATAATGTGTTGGCTGACTTAGGAGCTAGTGTTAGTGTTATGCCTCTTAAGACATTCGCTACCCTAGGACTAGGAAAATTAGCACCAACTAAATTACTTATTGAATTGGCTGATAAAACAGTAAAACGACCTGAAGGGATTGCTAATAATGTGCTAGTTAAAATTGAGCAGTTTATTTTTCCCGTAGACTTTATTATACTAGACATGCCCGAGGATGTTAAGATTCCTTTAATCCTCGGAAGACCTTTCTTGTCTACTGCCCATGCTAAGATTGATGTGTTTAAGAGAAAAATTTCATTAAGGGTAGGGAATAATAAACTAGTCTATAAGTGCCAAGATCCAGTTAAAAGCATAATTAGAGGTGTTTATGTGCTAGGATTAAGAGAGCGTATGGACCTCGATCTTGAAGCTAGACTTATGGGAGAAACATTGATTCAAAACAACTCAGCTAATCCTAATCATGAAGACTTTGAGGAATTCATTGACCTTAATGTACCTACAGAACTTAGACGCGATATTGTTAGTGATTCTGATGATGAGTGGTATGATTATGTAGTAATTAATAAACGTAGGAGAGTAGTTGAGAAAACGAATTTGAATAATGATGTGTTTATTGAACTACCACCCCACCTTGCTTATTTGTGCCTGTATGATAATAAGAATTTCCCGTCTATCATTTTGTCATCTCTGCCCGAAAGGGACAGGACTTTGTTTATACAGATATTAAAGAAAAACGGCGTGGAAATTAAGGACGAGCAAGGAGTGTTCAATATTACTAAATTGGGGATGAAGGAGCGTGATGTTTCCGACTCCTTCAATGATCGATACTAAGGAGCTGAACGTGAGTCTAACTTGAAGACTCTGGAATAAAGACAAGTGCTGACCGGGAGACAACCCGGATTTATCTTTTATTATTCTGTTTTCTGAGTCGAGTCAGTCCAGGCCGCACGAAGATACGGCGCATCTCAGTCCTGAGATGCGACGCATCCTCTGCAATGGTCATATCTTATTTTATTTTTCTGCATTTTTAATTTTCGACTTTAAAACTATTTATCAGTTTATTTTAATGCGGCGCATCCCTGGTTAAGGATGCGGCGCATCTTTATTCTGATCCGTATTTATTCCAGGCTCGATACGGCGTATCTTCTTCAATAAGATACGGCGCATCGACTGACCTGATGATTTTCAGTTTTAATTTTTAAGTTTTATTTTTATCTAACTACTAATGTATTATGCAAGTTGAACCTTTCTTATCTTAGGTGTGTTTTAAAGTGTTGGTGGTATTATAGTTTCCTGGATTTCCTGTGGATAAATCAAGTATGAAGCTTTAACGTTCTAATCCACAAGAAGTTGATTTTTGCTCTTACACTAATGGAGGATCATACCGAGCAAATCTCAGGGGAGTTTTTCCGTTCTAATTCTTTTATTTCCAGTTTTTAACCTTTTATACAAACAACGAGGACGTTGTTTAACTTAAGTGGGGGGATAGGAGAATTAGAACACTTAACAATTACTTGTCCTAAACTTTTTCAAAAATTATGCTTAAAATGTGCTTAATATATCAAACTTAAAAATTTTTTAGCATGTTTTTGTTTAAGATCTAAGTTGCATAACTGCACACATGACGTTATTTTCAAAAATTGTGATTTTTACAAAATTCACAAATCTATGAGTGTGCCGGTGACTTGTAAACTTTAGAACTTGGCTTGTATACTATTCGAGACCACCATAATGAGTATTATTTATATAATTGGAATGACTTGTCTAAATTGGTAAAATTCTAGGATTACACCAAATAGCCTTTATATGTTATGTGTTATTAACTAACTACACTGGTTAGTTAACCCCCGTATAAACCCTTTTGTTACTCTCATTTTTAGAGTAAGATACCCCTAGAAAAACACTCAGAGCCATTCCTTTCGTTTCTTACACCTATGTTTAAAATGTTTCGTTACACCTTAAACCTTAGCCTACCCTGTAGATTAGAATCCGTGGTTGGTTAATTGCTATAGGCAGAGTGTGTTTCCTTACATTACCTGTGTTCGCGTGCGTAATTCATTATATATGGTTAGGTCGGGAAATTGCACAATGCAAATTGGAGTGAAAGTAAATATTGTATATCTTTTAGAGTTTATTTTTCGTGTGTTTACTACTTTCACTATTAGCGTTATTTCTGAAAGTATGAAAAGTATGAATAAAAATTATCCGGAAAGAAAGTTGTAGTGATGTGGTGAAATTTTACACATCTATGTTTATGTTTCAAAAAAAAAAAAAAAAAAAAAAAAAAAAAAAAAATGAGAAAAGAAAAAGAAAGAAAAAAGAGTTGGATGTTTATTTTAAGCCAACGATGTAAAGTTATGTAAGTGGTTCATATGGCCACTATTTGTTGTACTATATCTATGGATTGAATGGGAATTGGCAGTTATGGGAACGCCAATTAAGGTTTATTCTTTGATTAAGATTTTGTTGAGTATAATTCGTGTCTACCTAAAGCGTGTGTTTCAAGTGTTAAAGCGTGAGTTATTCAATGATATGAGTCTTATTCATGGGATGGTTGGGATAGTGATTAACCACACTTAGGATTTTAATTTATTTGTTTTGTTTATTTTTTATTTTTACACCAATTTATATCCCAAAAATTATCCATACCCTTTATTATTCTTTATCCAACCAAACCTTTGATTTATTGAGATTAGGGATTTGAGCAATCTTAAGTATCGTAGTCGTGGATTCGGCTATGTATTTATGATTTTGTCGCCCTTTTTGATATATTATTATTGGTGAAGTTTGGACCTATCTTTAGCCTATTCGAGTTAAGGATTTGAGCAATTGCAAGTATCGTGTTCGTGGATTCGATCATGTATTTGTGATTTTGTCGCCTTTTCTGGAATTTGAGATCGATAGTGAAATAAGAATAATTAACCCTTAAGCCTAAAAACCCTTTTTACCGCTTTAGACTTGTTATTCCTTAGCTTTAGTGGTGGAGATGTGTATACTTGCCAAGCTTATGATAGAATATTCGTCGCGACTGGACAGTTAAACGATTAGATTTGCTTTTATCGACTTATTTTATTTTACTTCTAATTCGTTAAGTGTTTAGTTGTGTGATTACGAAATAAACGAATACATGCTTAAATATAAAAATAAATCCTAACATCTTTTAGGATACATTTTCATGAGATTTAATCTAAGGTTTACTTGGGGACAAGTAAAGTTCAAGTGGGGGGATATTTGATGAACTCAAATAAGTACATTTTATTACTATCATTTATCCTATTAATTTGACTTGTTTTACTATATTATGTATGAGGATTGATACTTAATCGTTTACTTTTGTAATTCTCAGGTAAAAACAAGCATTTGGTGAAACTTGGCGATTTTGGACTAATAATGGAGCAAAACGTGCATATAGTGAAGAGTCTACTGAAATGAAGAAGATCAAGACTAATCTGCTCCAGATGCGCCGCATCTCACTATCAACATGCGCCGCATCTCTATCAAGATATCACCAGATACGATCCAAGATACAAGAGGACATGCGCCGCATCTAATCATGGAGTTACGCCGCATCTTCTGGCGGTGTACGAATATTCCTGAATATTATAATCTTGGACCCCACGCGAAGTTACGTACATACGCCGCATCTACTTAAGTAGATGCGCCGCATCTTTCCTCAGACACAAACTATAAATACCCCGTAGACCAGACGCATTAAAAAGATTCGGAAGTTCGAAAACCTAAAGACCGAACAGAAGAGAAGGACGAATTCAGTCAAGAGGCAGCACAAGACACACCCAAATCGAAGATACAAGAGCTGTAAGAAGGTGCTGCATGTATTTAATTCATTAAGTAGTTTTGTTTTATTGTTTTAGCAAACTTTAATTCATCAGGATTGGTGGCTTGTGTAATGTGACAACGGAAAGATTGCACTCCCTTTAATACTTGCTTTCCCATCAATTAAAGTTTATATGTTGATGTCTTTGGTTACTACTTATTAGTGCATTGACCACCTCTGTGTTTATTAGTGGCTTGCGGGCACCCGACTGCGGGACAAGGTGTGGCTCCCACGGTTGTTTCTAAATTGATCACTTAGGAATAACTTTTAGACATAAGTCGTCATTAAGGGTTTACTCGCCGATAAGAATAGGACCAACGAGAAAGGGTTAATTACATACACTTCATATAAAGCTATCAATAAAACAAGTGACAATCTACTTAATCATAAGGACAGCCCTCTTATTGTCTCAAGTGTCTATCTGTGTACGTGTGTGCTACTTGCTGATTCGTGCCTATTTGTTTATTTTATTATTTAATTGCAAACAAAACTGTGCCAGTCTCTCAGGCTGAAACCCCCTTGCGTTAGGATATTAAAATACTGATTAGATTAACGAGATTATACGTTCCACTCTTAGTGATCGACACTCTACTTACCATTATCTTCATACTGACCGGGTACACTGCTCGTTAAGTGTGTGTGTTATTGATAAGTCGGCTAAATATAAATTTAAAACTTGAGTAGGCATTAAAACTGCTAAACCGCAACGACACATCACGCGCATCAGTTATTGATAAGTCGGCTAAATATAAATTTAAAACTTGAGTAGGCATTAAAACTGCTAAACCGCAACGACACATCACACGCATCAAGTTTTTGGCGCCGTTGCCGGGGAGTGAATTGTTATTATCTGTTAATTTGATTAGTATTTTAATTAGGTTTTTAATTTTTTTTATCTAACCGCTAATTTTGTTGTGTATTAGATTAATTTGCATTCATTGTACTATTTTGCATATTTTCTGTTTTTGTGTGTTATTTGTTTGCTTTTGTTTGTGTTTATTTTCGTGTGTTTTTATTTGTTTTAATTTTTCGTATTTTTTGTTTTCTGCTATCGTTGTACTGAGCTAAATCGAACGATACGGCGTATCTGTTTTTAATAAGAAATTTTTTCTAAGCGATAAAGCGATACGACGCATCTTTTCCCCAAGATACGGCGTATCTGTTTTTAAGGAAAATTTTTTCTAAACTTTAACGCCATACGACGCATCTGCTTTAGCAGATACGGCGTATCTATTATTTTAATTAAAAACAGTTTTCGAATTATTAAACAGATACGGCGCATCGATCTCTGTCGATACGGCGTATCTTCTGAATCAAAAATCTTATATTTTGAAACGTAACGAAAATACGGCGCATTAACTTTTGTTAATACGACGCATTTAATTTTAAATAAATATCGATTTTTGATTATTAAAATTGATACGGCGCATTCAAATTTCTAAGCGGCGTATCTATTTTCTGAATAAAGTCTGATTTAATTTTAACGATTATAAGATACGGCGTATCCATCTTTTTGGATACGGCGCATCGTTCTCAGATATCAGCTATTTGTATTCTTATATCCGTTTCTATATTCATTAATTTCTCTTCTAGCGAACAAATCCTACTGATGATTTTACCTTTGATGACAGATTTTGCTATGGAAGACATGTCAATTAACGGATATCTTGCTAAGGAATGCTTGCTTTCAGATTCATTCAATGTGCTCATGATCGATGCAGATTTATTCTCTTGGGAGACCCCTCTTGAAGCTGCTTTTAAGGAATTCATGCGTTTATGCAACATTGACAAAGGGGTATTCTCGTATGATGTATTTGTGAGGTACACTGGAGATGAACTGTTGCTCTTATGGCCTATCATTGAATCCAAAGGATTGAACTGGACTACTATCGAAGAAGATGATAGGAAATTCTACCTTGCATACATGGACTCAAGCAACAACAGCTGTGGTGGAGGCAATACCCAAATCTCTTACATGCCTTATTCCGAACAGTACTGGGGATTAAATGAGAACTATCTGGATGATGACAGAATTTATGCTGTGGCGGAGTTACTATTTCATGGCAGGTTGGTGAGATTGATGGACCTCTCCCTCAATGATTGGCTTGAACTTAAATATGGTAGTCCGAAATTTGCCCCCGCAAATGAAGTCAAGCAGATTATGACTTCATGGTTGACACGGAGCTTTAGGGAGCAATTTAACGAGTACATGGAGATAAGAAGGAATATGATTGGAAAAGCTTGCTTTGACGTTAACCACGATCCTAACGATGTTAATTTTTCAGAGTGGTTGGCTAGTAAGTTTAATAACCATAAGAGCATGGATCGAGCTACTAAGGATGCATTATGGGTATATTGGATGAGAGGAGAAGACGAAGAAGTAGAGAGCGACTATGGGTCGTCACTTCATGATTCTACAGTCAATGAGGGAATTGAAGAATTATTCAGAATAGACATTGACGTGTTCGATTATGAGACGCCCTTGTGCAAGCAATTCAAGGAATTTAACTACCTTCTTCAAGTCGACGATGATGTGCTTATTGGAGATTTACCAGGATTCAAGACTTATGATGATTTCAAAAACACCTGGTACTACGAATGGAATGACCAAATACCATGGGTTTGGGATAAACCATGGGAATTTGAGCACATTAATCACACCTGTACACCCTTCGTTTTCAAGGACGGGAGTAGTGTTTGGCCGACCTGTGATTATAAGAGTGACGGAACCTGTAATGGGGGAAGTATTATTGGGATGAAACGGGTTGGAAAAGATGTAACCTTTGAAGATTATGAGTGGTACGATAATGTTGAAGACTGCCCACGAAAAACGGAAGCTTTGCAAGAAAAGGGTAGAATTGAATACTTGAAAGGACTTAAAGGAACATCAAATACTACTTTATGGGAATGGGTGCATGAACAATTTGATGATTACACGAAGCTTAGTCGACGGCTACAATGGGAATTGGAAAGAGAGTGGGAGGCGATTCAAGATGATGATAAAAATAAGTCATTAATTGATGAACTAGATGACTATTTAATTAAGGATCCTTATTTTAAGTATGTTGATAAAGACGAGGAAGAATTCACCAAAAGAAAGTGTCAACTACTTGGGATTCCTTATAATGAGCCACCCATGATTATTTCCGAAAAATTTAAAATCATCAAATATTCTTTGGGACCTGATGAAGAGTATGTTGCGACGAAGACCAAGAATTATAGAAGATTAAGCCGAACGGAAGAAAACGTCGCAGAGCTATACGGGAACATCTTTCGGATGAAGGAAGAAGGATGGACCGTGACAAGAACTAAATAAAGAGCTGAACGTGAGTCTAACTTGAAGACTCTGGAATAAAGACAAGTGCTTACCGGGAGACAACCCGGAGAAATTTTTAATTTTCTGTTTGTGTCGAGTCAGTCAGGCCGCAGAGGATACGGCGCATCTCAATCCTGAGATGCGACGCATCTCCTGCAATGGTCATATCTTATTTTAATTTTTCTGCATTTTTACTTTTCGAATTTAAAACTTTTTATCAGTTTATTTTAATGCGGCGCATCCCTGGTTAAGGATGCGGCGCATCTTTTATTCTGATCCGTATTTATTCCAGGCTCGATACGGCGTATCTTCTTCCATAAGATACGGCGCATCGACTGACCTGATGATTTTCATTTTTAATTTTTATTTTTCCTAACTACTAATGTGTTATGCAAGTTTGAACCTTTCTTACCTTAGGTGTGTTTTGAAGCCTTGGTGGTATTATAGATTCCTGCATTTCCTGTGGATACATCGAATATGAAGCTTAAATGTTCTAATCCACAAGAAAGATGATTTTTGCTCTAATACTAATGGAGGATCATACCGAGCAAATCTCAGGGGAGTTTTTCTGTTCTAATTCTTTTATTTTCCAGTTTTTAACCTTTCATACAAACAACGAGGACGTTGTTTAACTTAAGTGGGGGGATTGGAGAATTAGAACACTTAACACTTACTTGTCCTAAACTTTTCAAAATATGCTTAAAATGTGCTTAATATATAAAAATTTAAAATTTTTTAGCATGTTTTTGTTTAAAGTCTAAGTTGCATAGCTGCACACATGACGTTATTTTCAAAAATTGTGATTTTTCAAAATTCACAAATCTATGAGTGTGCCGGTGACTTGTAAACTTTAGAACTTGGCTTGTATACTATTCGAGACCACCATAATAAGTATTATTTATATAATTGGAATGACTTGTCTAAATTGGTAAATTTCTAGGATTACACCCAAAAAGCCTTTATATATTATGTGTTATTAGCTAACTACACTGGTTAGTTAACCCCCGTATAAACCCTTTTGTTACTCTCATTTTTAGAGTAAGATACCCCTAGAAAAACACTCAGAGCCATTCCTTTCGTTTCTTACACCTTTGTTAAAATGTTTCGTTACACCCTTACACCTTAGCCTACCCTGTAGATTAAAATCCGTGGTTGGTTAATTGCTATAGGCAGATTGTGTTTCCTTACATTACCTGTGTTCGCGTGCGTAATTCATTATCTATGGTTAGGTCGGGAAATTGCACTATGCAATTGGAGTGAAAGTAAATATTGTATATCTTTGAGTTTATTTTTCGTGTGTTTACTACTTTCACTATTACCATTATTTCTGAAGTTATGAAAAATATGGAAAAATTATCCAGAATTATTGTTTTGGTGATGTGGTGAAATTTTACACATCTATGTTTATGTTATGAATAAAAAAAAAAAAAAAAAAAAAAAAAAAAAAAAAAAAAAAAAAAAAAATCGAAAAAATAAGAAAAGAAAAAGAAAAAGAAAAAGTTGGATGTTTGTTTTAACCAACGATGTAAAGTTATGTAAGTGGTCGATATCACCACTATTTGTTGTATATTATATCTATGGATTGAATGGGAGTTGGCAGTTATGGGAACGTCAACTAAGGTTTATTCTTTGATTGAGATCTTGTTGAGTATAATTCGTGTCTACCTAAAGCGTGTGTTTCAAGTGTTAAAGCGTGAGTTATTCAATGATATGAGTCTTATTCATGGGATGGTTGGGATAGTAATTAACCACACTTAGGATTTTAATTTATTTGTTTTGTTTATTTTTTTTCGTTTTACACCAATTTATATCCCAAATATTATCCATGCCCTTTATTATTCTTTATCCAACCAAACCTTTGATTTATTGAGATTAGGGATTTGAGCAATCTTGAGTATCGTAGTCGTGGATTCGGCTATGTATTTATGATTTTGTCGCCCTTTTTGATATATTATTATTGGTGAAGTTTGGACCTATCTTTAGCCTATTCGAGTTAAGGATTTGAGCAATTGCAAGTATCGTGTTCGTGGATTCGATCATGTATTTGTGATTTTGTCGCCTTTTCTGGAATTTGAGATCGATAGTGATTAAGAATAATTAACCCTTAAGCCTAAAAACCCTTTTTACCGCTTTAGACTTGTTATTCCTTGGCTTTAGTGGAGGAGATGTGTATACTTGCCAAGCTTATGATAGAATATTCGTCACGACTGGACAGTTAAACGATTAGATTTGCTTTTATCAAAATATTTTATTTTACTTCTAATTCGTCAAGTGTTTAGTTGTGTGATTATGGCAAAAACGAATACATGCTTAAATATAAAAATAAATCCTAATATCTTTTAGGATACATTTTCATAAGATTAATTCTAAGGTTTACTTGGGGACAAGTAAAGTTCAAGTGGGGGGATATTTGATGAACTTAAATAAGTACATTTTATTACTATCATTTATCCTAATAATTTGACTTGTTTTATTATATTATGTATGAGGATTGATACTTAATCGTTTACTTTTGTAATTCTCAGTTGAAAACAAGCATTTGGTGAAACTTGGCGATTTTGGACTAATTATGGAGCAAAACATGCAAGAAGTTAAGAGTCTACTGAAATGTACAAGATCAAGACTATTCTGCTCCAGATGCGCCGCATCTCACTTATGACATGCGCCGCATCACTATCAATATTTCACCAGATACGATCCAAGATACAAGAGGACATGCGCCGCATCTAATTATGGAGTTACGCCGCATCTTCTGGTGGTGTACGAATATTCCTGAATATTATAATCTTGGACCCCACGCGAAGTTAAGTCAATGCGCCGCATCTACCTACTAGATGCGCCGCATCTTACCCTCAGACAGAAACTATAAATACCCCAAGACCAGACGAATTTCGGGAGGCATATATATTATATAAGAAGACCGAAGACCAGAAACCTAGGATGAATTCAGTCAAGGCAGCAACACAAGACACACCCAAATCAAAGATACAAGAGCTGTAAGAAGGTGCTGCATGTGTTTAATTCATTAAGTAGTTTTGTTTTATTGTGTTAGTAAACTTTAATTCATCAAGATTGGTGGCTTGTGTAATGTGACAACGGAAAGATTGCACTCCCTTAAAACTGCTTTCTCATTAATTAAAGTTTATATGTTGATGTCTTTGGTGACTTTTATTAGTGCATTGATAACCTCTGTGTCTAGCTGAGCGTTGATCGGGTCGCCATGCCTCTGCCCTCGCCTATTTATTAGATCGCCTATGCATTCTATGGTCTGTAGAAAAGTAGGAGAAAGATAAATAGAATAGTCATAAGTAATCATTAAGGGTTTACTCGTCGATAAGATTAGAACCAACGAGAAAGGACTTAATCTCGGTGCGTTGCATCGAACTATACACTTCATATAACACTAGCAATAAAACAAGTGACAAACTACTTATCATAAGGACAGCCCTCTTATTGTCTCAAGTATTTATCTGTGTACGTGTGTGCTACTTGCTGATTCGTGCCTATTGGTTTATTTTATTATTTAATTGCAACCAAATAGTGCCAGTCTCTCAGGCTGAACCCCCTTGCGTTAGAATAGGTTGTATAGCTAACTTAATATATTAAAATACTGATTAGAATAACGAGATAATACGTTCCACTCTTAGTGATCGACACTCTACTTACCATTATATTCATACTGACCGGGTACACTGCTCGTTAAGTGTGTGTGTTATTGATAAGTCGGCTAAATATAAATTTAAAACTTGAGTAGGCATTAAAACTGCTAAACCGCAACGACACATCGCACGCATCAAGGGGTGATAAAAAAAATACCCGACTATAATGCTTGAAGCTGTTACGTCGCATGATTTGTGGATTTGGCATGCATTTTTTAGTGTAGCGGGTGCGAATAACGATATCAATGTTTTAGATAATTCGCCGTTATTCAACGACATTCTTGATGATGTCGCCCATGTAGCTCCGTATGAGCTAAATGGAGTTGCGTTTGAAAAGGGTTAAAGGGGTATTACTTAGCCGATGGAATTTACCCACAATGGGCTACTTTCGTCAAATCGTTCTCAAATACCGTAGCCGATAAACGTGAACTCGTAAAGGAGATTAAATTTTTACCGTAAATGCTATGTAGCAGCAACATAATGATTGACAGCATCCAGAACCATACCAAGAGTTGGTAATAAGCTTTTCAAAATAAAGAACCCCTTTATTAGCCTTAAACCCGATGTCTGACAAAACTAACTGTAACCCATAATCAACAGCCACACACATAAGTCATTACATGATACTTACTTACACCATCAGACTAAATTGTTAACCTTAATGGCCTCGATAGCATATTGAACATGAAATAACCAGACTTCAGGAGAGAAGGTGTTGACACGCACACCTATTATACTAGCACATGTATCGTATCATTTTACAAAGAATACCTCATGTCTATTTGTAACTTGTTATGATATCCAAAATATGTTCTTATGGTTAACAATTCATTTAACATAACACTTTTAACCTAACCTTTGACAAAAGGATGAAAATTTGTGCTTCATGGGTTCCCATATAAGATCAAAAAAGAAGTAAAAGGAAAAAGACATTAACATTAATCGAGATCAATTACTAAAATACCAGATACAACTTTCACTACAAATGTACATATCACTAATGCATAGTCGCTCCGGTCTTTTTGGTAATTCTAGCATAGGTAAAGACGATAACTAATGTAAAACTTCCACACCAAAGTGCACAAAGCACTATAGTATTACTGATGTTCTATCTATGTAAAAAGGGTTCAAATGCCATACCATAGAGCACACATAACTATAACTAACAATATTTTATGCTATTCTAGCTATGTAATATGCTTAGACAAATGCCCCCTTAGTAAAGTATGTGTTAACTGTTAAGTCAGAGCATTTTCTTGCAGACGTAGATAGTAACATGTTCGTGTTCAACCTAAAGTCAATCTAATGTAATACAACGAGGTTGGCTGCCCGCGCGTTGCCGCGGAGTGTTTGTATATGTAAGGTAGCTGTAAAAAAAATAGGTTAAAATTTATGATGTTGTGGTTACGTGTTTGTATTTGTTACAAAATTTATAATTTTGGGGTACCAAACCCCCTAATGTAAGTTGTATGAAAGTGTGACAGTATTGCATATATAAGGTTTATGTGCATTAGTTTGTTGTACGGATATGATGTAAAGGCGTTGCTGATTACATTTTATCTACTATCGAGGAGAAAAATAAGAGCAATCATATATGTTGTGAATCGTGTGTCAATATTAGTAAACGAAGACTACATGGTATTCTTTATGTGCTGATATCAACATTTGATGTTCTGTGTTTCTCATAGCAAATTTGTTCTTGGATATTGGCAAGTGCAGTTCCACAAAAGGTCCTGATCAACAATAGGTTGCAATTCTCAAAGATAGATATTAAACAAAAGAGGATGGTGCGAAGAAGTAATCTGCACAAAATCACTTGTCACAGCATTCTCTTTAGTTTCTCATCTATCTTTGGTGAAATGCACACGACCGATGATCAGACCCTTTTGTAGGACTGAACCTGGCAACATGCATAAAACAATTTCAGTTTCTATAAAAATGTACACCAATTAGATTAGCAGTGTCAATAATCATAGGTGGAAGCGCTGACCTCCCCCTGAAATACCTTTTGTTATTTTAACGGTCTTTAAACAATGGTCTGCACCAGACGTATTGGTGGCCCGTTGAAATAGCAAAAGGAATTCAAGGGGAAGATAAGAGCAACCATCTATGTTGGATGTTTCGTGTTTGTCATACCAAATTTGTTCTTGCATATTGGCAGATGCAGTTCCACAAAAGGTCCTGATCAACAATAGGGTGCAATTCTCAAAGATAGATGGTAAACAGAAGAGGATGGTGCGAAGAAGTAATCTGCACCAAATCACTTGTCACAGCATTCTCTTCAGTTTCCCATCTATCTTTGGTGAAATGCACACGACCGATGATCAGACCCTTTTGTAGGACTGAACCTGGCAACATGCATAAAACAATTTCAGTTTCTATAAAAATGTACACCAATTAGATAAGCAGATAAAAATCGTAACAAACACATAAAGTAAATGAAGGTTCCTTTTGGCAATAATATAATTGCACAGGTAGTTTTTTTTGGTTGTTGAACACTGACGACCACACACCTCAATTCCAGCCTAATATACATGTCTACTATAACGGTTAGATCTGTCAGTTGCGGGGAAAAAACCAAAGGCAGACCTTGGTGTGCAAAATTGTAACTGGAGAGAACAGGGTATAAACATACAAAGTATATACAGGTGAGTGTGAAAACTTGGGAGCGACAAAAATATTGACAATGTATCAAAGATAGATGCACAGACCGTGCGAACATAGTAATAGGTGGGCTCGGTCTCCGTACATCCATCACTGATATTTCATCTATTTTTGATATTTAGCTTGCAGTGAGGTTGTTGAATATAAAAAACCTGCTGGGAGGAAAGAATATATATAAACAGAGTCGTGTAGTATAGTGTAGCAACATAGCAAATGAACTGAGTATAAGATACTATAAATATGCATATACAAATGCAGCAGTTTCATATTGAAATATTGCACTAAAAAATCTGAGCAATACTTTTCTTTTCTTTGTTGTAGTTATGTAGCAACATGGCAAATGAACTGAGAGACACTGAAACAAAAAGTTTTGACCTCCAAAGAGAGTAAGTAGTAAGAGATGATCAATGATGGGTGTAACAATAATGCATGATGATAATATACATAATAAGGCTCAGGTCAACAATTATAGAAGTGGTACCCAAAACCGGCCTTGGCTGAAACCATCTGATCGTTATGCCAAGAGACGGGTTATGGCAAGCTAAACTTACCAAAATAGAAAATAGTAACGGCTTTCATGATCGCCTGGCGCTTTCATCATTGTGTGCCATATTCATCATGCATTACATAGATACCCAACAAAAAAAACTAAAAACCCATAAGCAGACCTTGTTGTGCAAAATTGTAATTGGAGAGAACAGGGTATTATTAAGCATTATATAAAACTGGTAAACGAAAGGCAGACATACAAAGTATGGATATGGCAGTTGACCAACAGCCGATCTTGATATGAGTTGAAGCATAATGTACTGAGGTAGGTGAGTTTAAAAAGTTGGTGGGTACAAAAATATTGACAAAGTATCAATGATGGATGCACAAACCATGCAAAATTAGTAATAGCTGTGCTCGATCTCGGTACATCCATCATTGATATTCTGTCTATTTTTGATATTTAGCTTGTCTCCATAGTATGCAGTCAGGTTGTTGATTATAAAAAACCTGCTGGCAGTAAAATAAAATCTAAGCAGAGCCGTGTACCGCAGTTGATTAAGCCTGTAAATTTAAGATATCATAAGCATGCATATACAAATGCAGCAGTTTCATATTGGAGTATCGCATAAAAAAAATTAGAGCAATACCTATCTTTTCTTTGTTCTAGTTATGTAGCAACATGGCGAATGAACTGAGACACGGCGAAACAAAAAGTTTAGAGGTCCAAAGAGAGTAAGTAGGAAGAGAGGATCAATGATGGGCCAACGATAATGCATGATGATAATATACATAATAAGGCTCAGGTCAGTGATTATAGAAGTGGTACCCAAAATCGGCGTTGGCTGCAACCATCTGGTCGTTATGCCAAAACACGGGTTATGGCAAGCTACACTCACCAAAATAGAAAATAGTAACGGCTTTCATCATTGCCTGGCATATTCATCATGCATTATATAGATACCCGGCAAAAAAAATTAAAAAAAAAAAAGATTGTTTTTCTGGCAACAATAGTAGAAGCAACAATCATAAGTAAATTCAAGAATAACCATTCACCAAATCAAAAGTAACTTATCTGTAAGAGTTTAAAAGTTCAGATTCCTAAGAATCCAACATAGAAGGAGTCCGAGACCCTGGGTGTGTGGCAGGTGGAGATAGGGTAGCAGTTATTAGGCTCAGATTTTTTTTACCAAATAGGGTAAAAAAGATCTACGTCCGGCCATGGGTGCAAAGAAACACGGTTGCATAACGATGCCATCCGGTCCTTAGCCGGCCAAGTGACATTCCCAATTTTTGACCACCCACTTCATTAGTCTCAGAAAGTAGGTGTTAATCTTCATAGCCCTACCCTAGCTGAACCCACAAAAGCCGTTTTGCAGAAGCAATGTTACCTTTTTTTTCTTTTTTCTTTTTTTTTTTTTTTTTCTTTTTTTCTTTTTTTTTTTTTTTTTTTATATGTTACTGTGATTGTTGCAATGCCATATGTTAGGGATACAATATCTCCGTTAGTTATAGCCACAACTTTCGATCTACAATATAAATGTCAACATAGTTGGGAAGTCCGATGCCCCCCATAAAACTGATACAGACGCAAACAGTAAGAGAAGATCAATGATGGGTCAACAATAATGCATGATGGTAATATACATAATAAGGCTCAGGTCAGCGATTATAGAAGTGGTACCCAAAACCGGCCTTGCCTGCAATCATTTGATCGTTATGCCAAGACACGGGTTTTGGCAAGCTACACTTGGCAAAATAGAAAATAGTAATGGCTTTCATCATTGCCTGTCATATTCATCATGCATTACATAGATACCCGCCTAAAAAAAAGTAATAAAAAACCATCGTTTTGGCTGCAACAACAGCAGAAGCAACACTGATAACTAAATTCAAGAACAACCTTTCACCAGATCAAAAGGTCCGCATTTATAAGAGTTTAAAAGTTTAGATTCCTAAGAACCCAACATAGAAGAGTCAAAAAATTTTAACCAAATAAGGTGAAAAAGATCTACGGCCGACCATCGGTGCAAAGAAACACGGTTGCATAACGATGCCATCCGGTCCTTGGCTGGCCAAGTCATGCCCCCAATTTTTTACCGCCCACTTCATTAGTCTCAGAAAGAAGCTGTTAATCATCACAGCCGTAACCTAGCTGAACCAACAAATGCGCTTTTGTAGGGAAATAAATGTGAACAAAACCGGTAAGTACTTACAACAAATAAGTCTGGTAAGGATCGAAATAAGAGGATATGGCTTCCATGGCTGTAACACCCCAACCCGGCAAGGGTAAAGATGTCACGTTAATGGTTTCATATCAGATCAAACAAAGCTTACTTCAATAGTAACACAATAAATTTCAAAGGTTACAAATGAAATACTAACATTACAAAGCTAAACTGAAACAAAACTAAATACTAAGTCTGCAAAAGCAATCCTTCTAATAGTCTCTACTTCAGAATACTAGCAAGGTCTTCTAAGTCCAAAGTCTCTTCACTCATACCCAAACCCGTCGTCCTGCTTATAACCTGCCGCACACGAAAAGAAAACGTGCGGCTGAGCTTAAAAAGCTCAGTGGACAGATACATATACAAGGCAATGATAATGAAACAGAAATGAAGTATGGTGTACGAGAAAAATATCATGAGGTATAAACAAAGAGACAGAAATATAAAAGATGAATAGGATAGTCATCCACCACGAGCCCAGAAACATATCATATCATATCATAATCATACACATACAGAGGGGATACCTCTTAGGCAACCAGATAATATGAGGGGTGACCTCATGTATCCAACAGAATAATGGAGTGATCAGCTCCCAGAAATGTGAAGGGCATGTATTGCACACAGTACCAATCACCAAACAAATCATATCATATCATATACAGTTAAATCCACTAAACAGAAACAGATCTAGGATGCATCCATACGCCCCTACCCAAATCACATGCAGACCAAATCAAAGGGACGGTGTAACCAAATCACTAGGGCTACACACTAGTCATGCCAGTGGTGCATCACAGACACGGCCATGTTACCTTCATGGCTAGGGTCACAAATTTTGGCTCGGGTATCAAACTAAGAGTCAGATGTCAAATCAAATCAGAAGGTCGTATCCAAAGGTCCAAAATAGATAGTTCATAACAGACAGTTCAGATCAGATGTATCAGATATAATATGCCAAAGGCCAAATCAGAGTCTAACAGATCAAGGTTTACAAAGCAACGAATCATATCAAAGGTTCACAACAAATCAGAAATCAGAAATCATATCAAGGGATTAAGACGCCCTTACTGAGAAAGGGCAGAGTATCTGTACCTTATTCAAATGCAAGCACAAAGAACAAAAGCAGAAAGCACTGAGAAGGATCAAGACCTCTCTCTCTTCACACCTAAAGGAGTAGAAGGGGATTACAATTTACTCTTAATTAACGTCTTTCCATTTTAAGTAACTTTCCCTTTTTAGTAGGTTTTCGCTTTTAGAAAGTTTCCATAATTAGAAATATTTAGTACATAGCTTAATTAGATTATTATTTGCTGGAAATAAAGTATCCTTATCATATTTACACCTTTGGTCCTCAGGTTTTCATAATTTACATTTTATACCCCTGAACTTCCAAAATTACATTTTAAACCTTCAAACATGCATAATTACACATTAAACCCTTGGTTTATCAAATTTTCACAATGAGTACTTATTTTAGTGAGTTTTACGACCAGACCTTCAATTATTCAATATTTACACATTAGGTCCCTCCATTTATTAAAGTTACATACTTAGTCCTTAAAGTTTACATTTTAAATCATTAATTAATAATAATTACATATTAGTCCAATAAATAACCAAATTTACACATTAGCCCCTGAATATCATTCATAACACAAATCGACTTCAACTTTTCAGAAATTACATGTTTAGTCCTTGTATTTAATTAATTTCCATTTCGAAATTAACATTTACAAATTAATTCATTATATCACGAATTTTACACATAGGCCCCCCCGTTTAATAATTTTTACAGGTCACACATGATTTATAGAACATGACAAAAAATAGCCCATGAATTTTATTATTGACAAAACACCCCCTTTTATATTTATTTTCAAATCGGTAAATACAATAATATATCAAAATAAACCCTAATCGACCCAAATAATTTTTCCATCATTACCACATCATTATTGTTCATTCATGATCAGATCTTATTAGTTTTGAGCCCTAGATGGCTCGTTAGGCATTTTATGTTCATGTTTTCCTTTTTGCCGATTATACATAATTCCACCAAAATAGTTTTAGGCCTCAACAAATCAAATAAGCATTTTTCTAGTGTTGTTTGATGATCATAGAGGCCACAAAAAATAATGGTCTGGTCAAGAAAATTCGAATGCATATTATTTAGATTTTAGTTCGATTTAGAGTTTATAAAACACAATAATTACTATACGAATTATATACAATGCATGGGTCGTTTTTATTATTTTTCCCACGTTAGATATGATCAATAGAGGCTGAGAAAAATACCAGGAAATTTTTAGAACGAGTGGAAGAGTGTTGCACGATTTATTGGTTCTCGACTAGAATTTTCGACAAGAGGAATTTCCCACGGCTTCAAACGGGACCAAACCACCTTGTGCATATTTTTCACAGACCATACATAATGTAAGAACTCCAGGAAAAATAAGAAACGAATTTTTACATGTTCGGATGAATTATTTGGGATTTTAATACCTTTCGAATGAAATATAAAGAAGAAAATCGATAGCTCTTGATCTAGGCCTTTAAAAATCGACTTGCTATTTTTCCAAGCTCCTTAGTGATGCAATGAACTCCAGAAAATTGTTCTTGGCTTATGGGAGTGATCGAATGAATTTTGGGAGAGTTTTTGAATTGTCGGCTAAGTGAAATAATAGGGTAAATCAAAATTAATGAATGGGATAACTATAAAGAGGTAATTGCCGAGCCTTAAGGAGGTAAATGAGCAGAAAATTCGGTTCAATTAGCTGGAATTATTTGTTGCCAAGTTTAGGATTTGATTTATAATTATCTTGTACATTTAAAATGTAATTTAAATACTTTAATTATATATAAATCGGCATTATTATTATTTTAGGTAAATAATACATTTTTGGACTTGTAAAAATATTAGTAGCATGTTTCATAATTATTTCACATGGTTTGTAGTTCGTTTCCAGAGGTTCGGGATGAATTCGGGACTTTTATAATACTTTTATTCATTTATAAATGTTACGGGGGTAATTTGGTATTTTTACACGTTTTCAGATTTTAGGGTTTTACAACTTCTTCCCCCCTAAAAAAAAAATTTCGTCCTCGAAATTTGCAGGGACATAGAAGAGCGAACATGACAGAAACGAGACAGAACATGCCGGATCAGATAAGCGTTACTTGCAGCAGATTTGGAATAGTTTAGCAGAATGGATCTTAACGTAAGATGACGGAGATAAACGGATGGAGTAAATTCTCTTAAGGTAGGGCAAAATGAAGTACATACTTGGTGTCTTTCATCGAATCATGATCATAAAATACTCAAAACAAATCAAGCCAAAATCTCAGAATTCAACTTGGAATGGAATTATTAGATCAAAATCCAAAATATTCGTACGAAAATCAAGAGGAAATCAATGCGTCATAAACGGAAAGGAAACATGCGTATCAAATCATTCAAACAAACAGAAGGAAATAAATCATGCAGGCGATCTCTTCAGGCTGAGGCAGGAGTCGCATCGGCAGGGTCCTTCTTGTCATCCTCGAGGTTGTCCACGTTGCGGGGCTGGATTCGTACCAATCCATTCTCCTCAATGAAGTTGGGGCACTTGCCTGCGTACCGAATGACCGCTCCATCTTTGTAGATCACCTGGGTGGAGTACTCTAGCACTTCTGCTCCATCTTTGTTCATTATAGTCAGCTCCTCCTCGATATAACACGGCCATATACTAGCAGGAATCAACTTCCTCTTTGCCGTTCTCCATATCTTCCCAATCTTCCTGCTGCCGGTAGGATAAACGATGGTCCATCTTTGCTTTTTCCGGGCGGAGTACTCTCGATTGCGCGTGGACACCATCTATACGATTAGCAGAACGATCAGAAGGAGTATATTGATGACAAGATAGAATACGAAAGGTGTCGACATGAGCAAGTAGGATAACAGAAGCAACGGAAGAGAGTGCGCGGACGGAAACCTAATGTCTACCCAGATCCTCACAGGTAAGAACTTAAGTTCCTATAGGGAAATCCTAAAGCAAAATCTTACAGGTCATCTTATGAGCGCCTACAGGGAAAGCTTAGTGGTCCTAACTTACACAGGTCAAGGGTAAATGTATTACGAAATCGCAGCCTGTAGCTCTGATACCATAATTGTAACACCCCAACCCGGCAAGGGTAAAGATGTCACGTTAATGGTTTCATATCAGATCAAACAAAGCTTACTTCAATAGTAATACAATAAATTTCAAAGGTTACAAATGAAATACTAACATTACAAAGCTAAACTGAAACAAAACTAAATACTAAGTCTGCAAAAGCAATCCTTCTAATAGTCTCTACTTCAGAATACTAGCAAGGTCTTCTAAGTCCAAAGTCTCTTCACTCATACCCAAACCCGTCGTCCTGCTTATAACCTGCCGCACACGAAAAGAAAACGTGCGGCTGAGCTTAAAAAGCTCAGTGGACAGATACATATACAAGGCAATAATAATGAAACAGAAATGAAGTATGGTGTACGAGAAAAATATCATGAGGTATAAACAAAGAGACAGAAATATAAAAGATGAATAGGATAGTCATCCACCACGAGCCCAGAAACATATCATATCATTTCATAATCATACACATACAGAGGGGATACCTCTTAGGCAACCAGATAATATGAGGGGTGACCTCATGTATCCAACAGAATAATGGAGTGATCAGCTCCCAGAAATGTGAAGGGCATGTATTGCACACAGTACCAATCACCAGACAAATCATATTCATATCATATACAGTTAAATCCACTAAACAGAAACAGATCTAGGATGCATCCATACGCCCCTACCCAAATCACATGCAGACCAAATCAAAGGGACGGTGTAACCAAATCACTAGGGCTACACACTAGTCATGCCAGTGGTGCATCACAGACATGGCCATGTTACCTTCATGGCTAGGGTCACAAATTTTGGCTCGGGTATCAAACTAAGAGTCAGATGTCAAATCAAATCAGAAGGTCGTATCCAAAGGTCCAAAATAGATAGTTCATAACAGACAGTTCAGATCAGATGTATCAGATATAATATGCCAAAGGCCAAATCAGAGTCTAACAGATCAAGGTTTACAAAGCAACGAATCATATCAAAGGTTCACAACAAATCAGAAATCAGAAATCATATCAAGGGATTAAGACGCCCTAACTGAGAAAGGGCAGAGTATCTGTACCTTATTCAAATGCAAGCACAAAGAACAAAAGCAGAAAGCACTGAGAAGGATCAAGACCTCTCTCTCTTCACACCTAAAGGAGTAGAAGGGGATTACAATTTACTCTTAATTAACGTCTTTCCATTTTAAGTAACTTTCCCTTTTTAGTAGGTTTCCGCTTTTAGAAAGTTTCCATAATTAGAAATATTTAGTACATAGCTTAATTAGATTATTATTTGCTGGAAATAAAGTATCCTTATCATATTTACACCTTTGGTCCTCAGGTTTTCATAATTTACATTTTATACCCCTGAACTTCCAAAATTACATTTTAAACCTTCAAACATGCATAATTACACATTAAACCCTTGGTTTATCAAATTTTCACAATGAGTACTTATTTTAGTGAGTTTTACGACCAGACCTTCAATTATTCAATATTTACACATTAGGTCCCTCCATTTATTAAAGTTACATACTTAGTCCTTAAAGTTTACATTTTAAATCATTAATTAATAATAATTACATATTAGTCCAATAAATAACCAAATTTACACATTAGCCCCTGAATATCATTCATAACACAAATCGACTTCAACTTTTCAGAAATTACATGTTTAGTCCTTGTATTTAATTAATTTCCATTTCGAAATTAACATTTACAAATTAATTCATTATATCACGAATTTTACACATAGGCCCCCCCGTTTAATAATTTTTACAGGTCACACATGATTTATAGAACATGACAAAAAATAGCCCATGAATTTTATTATTGACAAAACACCCCCTTTTATATTTATTTTCAAATCAGTAAATACAATAATATATCAAAATAAACCCTAATCGACCCAAATAATTTTTCCATCATTACCACATCATTATTGTTCATTCATGATCAGATCTTATTAGTTTTGAGCCCTAGATGGCTCGTTAGGCATTTTATGTTCATGTTTTCCTTTTTGCCGATTATACATAATTCCACCAAAATAGTTTTAGGCCTCAACAAATCAAATAAGCATTTTTCTAGTGTTGTTTGATGATCATAGAGGCCACGAAAAATAATGGTCTGGTCAAGAAAATTCGAATGCATATTATTTAGATTTTAGTTCGATTTAGAGTTTATAAAACACAATAATTACTATACGAATTATATACAATGCATGGGTCGTTTTTATTATTTTTCCCACGTTAGATATGATCAATAGAGGCTGAGAAAAATACCAGGAAATTTTTAGAACGAGTGGAAGAGTGTTGCACGATTTATTGGTTCTCGGCTAGAATTTTCGACAAGAGGAATTTCCCACGGCTTCAAACGGGACCAAACCACCTTGTGCATATTTTTCACAGACCATACATAATGTAAGAACTCCAGGAAAAATAAGAAACGAATTTTTACATGTTCGGATGAATTATTTGGGATTTTAATACCTTTCGAATGAAATATAAAGAAGAAAATCGATAGCTCTTGATCTAGGCCTTTAAAAATCGACTTGCTATTTTTCCAAGCTCCTTAGTGATGCAATGAACTCCAGAAAATTGTTCTTGGCTTATGGGAGTGATCGAATGAATTTTGGGAGAGTTTTTGATTTGTCGGCTAAGTGAAATAATAGGGTAAATCAAAATTAATGAATGGGATAACTATAAAGAGGTAATTGCCGAGCCTTAAGGAGGTAAATGAGCAGAAAATTCGGTTCAATTAGCTGGAATTATTTGTTGCCAAGTTTAGGATTTGATTTATAATTATCTTGTACATTTAAAATGTAATTTAAATACTTTAATTATATATAAATCGGCATTATTATTATTTTAGGTAAATAATACATTTTTGGACTTGTAAAAATATTAGTAGCATGTTTCATAATTATTTCACTTGATTTGTAGTTCGTTTCCAGAGGTTCGGGATGAATTCGGGACTTTTATAATACTTTTATTCATTTATAAATGTTACGGGGGTAATTTGGTATTTTTACACGTTTTCAGATTTTAGGGTTTTACAGCTTCCATGGTTGGAGGTGTAGTCACCTGTCCTGGGAAGATGTGGAGCATGTCAACTTGAATCCCCTTATCCAGTAGACTCATAATAGCCTCCTGTAATGAATATCATCATGATTCTTATTTCAATAAACCGATTGAAAATGGAATAAGCAGACTGCGAAGCGAAATTGATAACATTCAACAAATGTTTGTGAAAACAATTTGTTTCAGTAACATACCATTATACATAACTTCATTCATTATAATTTAGGCCATTTTTTTCCAACCCGCTCCATTCAGAGCATTTTCTTTTGTTTGACATCTATCTTTGTTCAAATGCGTGCGACTGGTGATGAGAGCCTTTTATAGAAGTGAACCTAAGTATTATATAAAACCTGTGAACGCAAGGCAGACACACAAAGTATATATATGAAAACTTACCAGCAGCCGATGCAGGTTTGACCAGCAACATAATGGTATCCTCTAGTTCATAATAACTGAGATCACCACCTAGCCAATTATAATAACTTTCCTCTTCAGATACTTACGTAACCAAGTGGCATCCCATTGCTGGCACATCAACTTGGGAATCGAGGCCTACTCTGGAAGAGAGTGGCAGCTCCTCTAATCAAATGTCGTCTGGCTTCTTTGAGGGCCATTCACCATCTTTCGGAGCAGGCCTCGATCCCCAAGTTGATGCGCCACCAGTGGAATGAACATCCATTCCATCAATATTGACATCTAAACCGTCTTCAAATACAGGTCTAGAACCGGGGTTGAGGTCTGATAAACTCGAATGCGATTGTAAACCTGTATCTGAAGGCGGTTTTTGTGGCATTCATTGTGCAGTACATAGATAGCTGGTGGGAAAAAAAATGTTTTGGTCAGACCAACAGTGCAAGCACCAATCATTAAAAAAAAAGAGCAACGGCCATTGACACAGGTCAAGCTAGGGTAGCTGTTGTTTGTCTGAGATTTTTAGAGGAAACAGAGTCAAAAAGATATAAAGTTGACGATCGAGGGAAAGAAACACGGTTGCATAATGATGCCATCCAGTGCTTGGGCCGCCAAGTTATGGATCCAATGTTTGACAACCCACACCACCTGCCTTAGAAAATAGGTGTTAACTAAATTATCAGCGTGGGTGCCGATGCAGCAAGTGTAAAAAAAAGGCGTAAACAGGCCAATCAAGGGAAGTTATATACTATATATAATAAACATTTGGTGGGCTACTTAGCCCCCCCTTTTTTTTCTCCCAACCCGTTTTATCGGGAGGCCGAATAATAAATTGGTTTGCTATTAGGTAACCTTGACTGTTGATCATCACTCGCAAGATTCGTTTTCGTTTGAGATCTGAAACGTCAAAATCCATGCCGTAAATCCAACGATAATTCAAGTTTTTCCGAGGCAACCATATGGGTTTTGCGGCAAAAGCAGTTGCCTGTGACGGAGTGCACAGTTGTATGCTTATGCCTCAAAAGGCAAGTATCCGTAATGCATAATGATAATATAGATAATAAGGCTCAGGTCAGCAATTATGCAAATGGTACCCTAAACCATCGCTGGCTACAACCATGTGATCGGTATGCCAACATACGGGGCATGGCAAACTACACCTGCCAAAATAGGAAATAGTAACAACTGTCATCATTGCCTTCAATATTCATCATGCACTACATAGATACCCGCCGAAAGAAAGTATTCTTTCGTTGAGAACAACAACACCAGTTATTAGGCTAAGATTTTTTAACCAAATAGGGTGCAAAAGCTGTAGCTCCCGCGATGGCTGCACAGAAACACGGTTGCATAATGATGCCATCCGATGCTTGGGCCGCCAAGTCACGGATCCAATGTTTGCCTACCCACTTCATTTGTGTCGGGAAATAAATGTGAATAAAACTGGTAAGCACTTACAACATATAAGTCTAGTAAGGGCTGAAAAAATAAGATATGGCCACTATGGCTGCAAGGTTACCGACCTGCCCTGCCAACATGTGGAGCATGTCAACTTTAATGCCCCTACTCCACAGACTCATCGTAGGTTCTTGTAATGAATATCACAATCAAAACTAAATGACCATCCTGGGTGTCAACCGACTTGGTGTAAAGAAAAAAAATGGGCTAAATAGGCCAATGAATGTAAGTTACATATCATATATAACAAACATTTCCTGTACTACTTAGCGTTTTTTCCCCCAACCCGTTCTACCCAGAGGTCGAATAATATATTATTTTGTTATTAGGTAACCCGGACTGTTCATCCTCACTCTAAGGAGTTGCTTCCCTTGACATACGAAACGCGCATCTCCGTGATGTAAACCCGAAGGCGATTCAAGTTTATTTGGGCCGACCATCTGGGTTTTGGGCGAGCTACAGTTGCTTATGCCGGGGTGCACAGTTGTATGCGCATGTCTGAAAAGGCGAGTATCCCTAATGCATGATGATAATATAGATAATAAGGCTCATGTCAGCAATTATGGAAGTGGTACCCAAAGCCGCTATTGGCTGCAACCGTATGATCAGTATGCCAACCTACGGGCCATGGCAAGCTACACCTACCAAAAAAGGGAATAATTACAACTGTCATCATTGCCTACGATATTCATCATGCATTACATAGAGACCCACCGAAAGAAAGGATTCTTTCGTTGAGAACAACAACATCAGTTATTAGGCTAAGATTTTCAAACCAAAGAGGATGCAAAAGCTCTAGACCCCGCCATGGCTGCAAAGAAACACGATTGCATAGTCATGCCATCCGGTGCTTGCCCCGCTAAGTTACGGATCCAATATTTGCCTGCCCAATTAATTTGTCTCAAAAAATATGTGTTAATCATCATAGCCCTAGTGTAAAAAAAACGGGGGGTAAATATCCCAACGAATGGAAGCCATATATTATGTCTAATGCCCTTTTCACGGCATATAAACTTATTATTTCTAAAAGTTAGAAACCATAAAACTGATACAATACAGGTGCAACGACAATGAAAAGGAACTCGGTTGCACTTTTCGGATCTCAAAGGAAAACGAACACTGTGAGTGAGGATGAACAGTCCGGTCCACCAAATAGCCAACCAATTAATCATCCGGACCCTCGGTGGATCAGGCCACCCAAAAAAAAGGGCTAAGTAGGCCAATAAATGTTAGCATGGTATAACCACAGTATAGGTGCAACCACAATGAAGGTGTGGTTGCCATAACTAATCTTTTCACCGGCACTTTTAATAAACCCCAATTTAATCAACCCCGTCGTGCCTACAAGCTTAGGGAGCTCCGCCCGGCGCGATGCACACCATCTCATGTTTCTAAATGCTAGAAACCATAAAGCTGATAGAATATATCAGTACTCTCAGATTTCTTAATGGAAAATGGCCAAAGAGTTCTAAATTTCATCATTGCTGCAAAGAAACTCGGTTGCATAATAGCAAGTAAGCTATCATGCCATCCGGTCCTTCGCATGGCAAGTTAAGGTTCAAAACTCCAATGACCAACACCATTTGAGCTGCGAAATATGTAGCTCCACCACAACAACTGTAATAAAAAAAAGTGTCGAATTAAATTAGGTAAAACCCTATGAAGGTGCGGTTGCCGTATTTAATCTTTTCATCGGCACTTTTAATAAACCCCAATTTAAAAAACCCCGTCATTCCTGCAAGCTTCGGGAGCTCGGCCTGCCACGATGCACGCCATCTGATGTTTCTAAATGTTAGAAACCATGAAGCTGATACAATATACCAGTACTCTCAGATTTCTTAATGGAAAATGGGCAAAGAGGTCTGAACTTCGTCATGGCTGCAAAGAAACTCGGTTGCATAATAGCAAATAAGCTATCATGACATCCAGTCCTTGCCCTCGCAAGTTAAGGTTCAGACCTCCAATGACCAACACCATTTTAGATCCAAAAGATGTAGCTCCACCACAACAGCTGTAATAAAAAAAATGTTTAACTAAATTAAGTAAAACCCTGAATCAGACAACAACAACACAACCTTAAATCTGACATTAGAAAATTAGCAACTGGCACAATTAAATGGACCCAAATGGTAAATCAACCAATAACAACACCCAAAGACTAATGTGAGTTAAAAAGATTGGCAACACTTGCAAGGGAAAAAAAATACCAGGTATCACAACAATAATAGTGACAATTAAACACAGCAACAACCTAAATCTAACATGAGAGTCAGATTTGTTAATGGAAATTGGTCAAACAGGGCCAAATTCCGGCATGCCTGCAAAGAACCTCAGTTGCGTAATAGCAAGTAAGCTATCACGCCATCCGGTCCTTCCCTGCCAAGTTACGGTTCAAACCTCCAATGACCAATATCATTTGAGATCCGAAAGGTCCACCTCTAACACAACAACACAAAATTAAATGTGACACCAGAAAATCAACAACACCCACAATGAACTGAACCAAATTCGTACATCAAGCAATAACCATTAATATAAAAAAAATCAACAACACCACAATTAACTGCACCAAATTCGTACATGAAGCAATAACTATAAATACTTTGAAGCCAAGAATAATAGCAGTTAAGTAGCCCAATAATAGCGACAATTAAATGCAAAAACAAGTTAAACCTCACATCATAAAATTACCAATAACAACAACAAAACACAACTAAACATAATAAAAAAATGGAACCTACAATGAATGCTTTCACAGGGTTCCTTCACAGAATAAGTGCACCATTTTTTTTTATTAAAAAAGTTGGTAGTAAACCTAAATCAGATCTAAAAGTGTGGATATAAGTAAGTGGTATACTGTAGACATAACATATGGCATAAGAACAACCACAAAACCAATAAAATAATAATATCACTGTTCATAGTACTGTAGCCTCTCTCACAGGTTACTGTAGTTGCCACAAAACCCATATATTCGGATCGGAAAAACTTGAATCGCCGTCGGGTATAGGCCACGGGATTGCACGGTTCGGATCTTAAAGGAAAGGGAAAACTGTGAGTGAAGATGAACAGGCCGGCGCATCAAATAACCACCCAATTTATTAACCGGACCCTCGTTGAACCAGGTTGCCAAAAAAGGGGTTAAATAGCCCAATAAATGTTAGTATAGGATAATGGGGGATCATAAATTGTTGCACATAACAAAAGTGACATATCGTAAGTCCTCATAAATTACTTTACTTAATAGTATACAACCTAACAGTTTGAGGAAAGGCCTAAAAGGCGGCAGATTGGGTCAAAACCCAGCACTTAATTATGCAAATTTCCAAACATAATAAGGGGAAAAAGATCAAATTGCATCATTATTTTTCCTTACACCATTGGTAAGCACTAGTTTATATAACTTTCATATACACTGTAACTAACTCATGAGACAGCCAACTGTATCTTAGTTTCCTCTCACAACAATATCAAGAGACCCAAAATATAAAAATTAAGGGACAAATGCGAATTAAACATACCAACATGAACAAAACCAAAATTAAACAAATTATGATATTTTATCTTCTATAATTTCCGAAAGTTCAATTATCAATAACATATCAACTAGGGGTGTGAATCGGGTTGTGTCGGTTGGGTTCGGGTCAGTCGGGTTTGTTGGAATTTAAATAGCATGTAAACACATCTAAATAAATAAGCACATCAAGTACGCATAGCGGAAGCATAGATCTTAATTTAACACATATAATGAATTACTGAATAGTAAATAAGGGTTGCCTCGAGATCCTAGCAAGAACAAGGATCGGTCTTCTCTTCTAATCACAAGATCAACAAATAGGATTAACATGGAACCCCTTACCGTTTTGTTCCACAATCCAAGATGAACAACTAATTAAGTTGTTATCGAATTCTTGTATACACGTACTATAACCGATCAAGCAATGATGCTAGTGATTAGACACGTTTATTAAACCAATATCCAATTGTTTAATAAAAACCAAAACCAATAATGTTTAAAGAAAACATTGAATACAGTGCGACACTTATTCAATTACACCATGTGATTTAAATATTATAAATATTGTACAACGCATATCTACCCTTTAATGAGTCAAAGATATCACATGTACATATTGTACGATGTACAGTATATCACAGGAGTTAGTCGATTGGTTTTAGACGCAAAGGAAGAGAATTAAAACTTTAGGGTTTTAGTACAATGCACAAGCTAGAGAAACTAATAACCCATAGGTTTGTATTTATAGTGAACATTCATATTGGGCTCCAAGAAATCGATTAGGGTTATAATAACCCTTAAAAATTCAGCCACCCCATTAGAGGGGTTTCTAGATCCTTCTTTGAGCCTCTAATTTCACTAATGGTCCTTCCTTTATTCACTAATGGTCGTTAGTCAACACCGTTAGTTTACATAACGTCCGTTATGTATCATTTCGTGTCCAAATAATTAATATATAAAATAATTATACATATTAATTATTTACTTGATCATCATACGTAAAGTGTGCAATCCCTCGGTCCTGTGTTCGAATCTAGACATACACATTTAATATTTTTCCATTAACTCTAACAGCTCCCACTTGGAAATCTATTAAAAGTGTAATGACATTGGTTAGCGTCTAGCAACACACCAATGCCCCTAGAACAACTCGGGTGTGTGGTCTCCTGGAAAAACCACTTGATGATAACTCATCATACTTATCCTTTTGTTTCTAATACTACATTAATAAAGATATGGATCTCAGTTATTCTTTATTAATAATTCTGTTTCTCGTATTTTGATTACGCAAGATTACCAAATCTTCTGAATAAATTCAGGAGAGATCTTGGGCATGGCCATGCAAACATCTTGCTAATCCCACGAGGGGCCCAATAGTATTAAACTTCAAATAAATTTGAAGGAACAAATCCCATTTTGACTACGAGCATAACTCATACACTTCGCAACACTTCCGAAAACAATCCGTATAGCTACCAGTTACGTATAGCGTTAAATTGAGTCACAGAAATGCACTACATGCATGAACGGTTATCTGGTATCTCAAGTCTGAGGATAAATATTTACATGATTTACTTAATGACAAGATCCATAAAGTAAACTCATGAGGTCGGGATAGTCCTATATTCCAATCCTTGAATATCATGTGATATTGGTATCTCAACCTTACAGTACATTCTACCAATCCTCACATTTGTCTTTATTTAATGATATTCCCATATCATTAATCGACAACGGACAATTTAGAATAACATAAGTTATTCACGGATTTAAACATGCAAATATAGGATACAATTTATTATTAATGAAAACAAACGTACCACGTACTTTAATTCATTGTAAATAATAATTGCTTAACATCCCTTATCCAAATACTAAATAGATCAATGCATGATAATTCCCATTAATGAATTATGCCCAAGTCATGTTCACCATACTTGTTGACAAAGCATAAATCAACTAATTTTGATCTATCAGAAATTTTGAGAATACTTATTTTAAGAATTTAATTAATGAAGTTCTTGTATGTGTGCATCCATCTATCTAGATATTGCCACATACTTCATAAAATGCGTGACATCCTCATCCATGAATTTATGACAATTAAACTACCAAACCTTTGTAGTTAAAGTATTCTAATTCTTTAATGTATAATGCAACTATGCTCATGATGAGCATAACTAGTACACATGGCCATTAACAAGGATAAACTCCCACCATGACTAGTATTGAGTGTCATCTCAATCTTATTAGCATCATTGTATCCAAACAACAATATGCTCTTTAAAATTCCGTAAACTTTTAATATTCATCGTGTAATGTTTGATATCTTCAAATCTATCAAGATTTGTCAACTATATCAATTTTGCAACAATATGCCATATGGTTCATTTTTAGAATTTTGGAGCAAATCCAGGCTGAGGATGTTAATTCTAAATACACCATATGCATTACACTTAGTTATCTAATAACTTTCAATTAGATATTAATGTTGTCAATCATCTTGCATCCAAGCATGATACAACAAACAACATGATATACATGAAAAATCCTTGTGTCTTTGATTTCATTCATGTCATATCTTTTCTAAGATATGTATCTATCTAGCCTTCCTAATAGATTATCATGTTTATTAGAATATGTTATTTTACCGCTTATGTTTATAACAATAAACATATACTCCAAGGTTTTATTTTCTAAATTTCCATGTGAAGTTTCATTCCAACCCAAGACTTAACATTTAATGTTAATGGAATGGTACTTTCTATATGTTATACAACATATATGAAATAAGAAAATAAATATAATACTCCCACTAGCTTTCAGGAATATTAAGAAATATATTATTTTAATTATAAATCAAAACTTAGATTTAATAACTAAACATAAGTATATCTCCTAGATGCATTGCATAAATCCATTCACAAATGATTTGCACCTTGTATACTTCTAAAGATTATTTGAATTCAAATACTCCTTCCAATTACTTTTCGTCTTCGCACAAGTAATTACCCAAGAAAGAGTTTTGATATTCCATTATTAATTTCATATAAATGAAACTAAGAATGACAATCATAATCTTTGTACATTTAATGTGCTTAGAAAGAATTTCAATCAAATTTAATTGCTTAATTATGATTGATAATCTTTTCACACATTAAATATGTATACAAATTTGTCCATAATGATTTCTACTCAAGAATTTAAATCTCTAGGATTTTTATTTCCTTTGTAGAAATTCATCTTCATTCTATAGTGTAACTATAGAGTTTAAGATTAACTACGTTTCCAACTAGTTATCTTCTAGGACAGCATCTAATTATTCATAGTATGAGTAATTTGCCAAATAAACATTTGCAATTTATTAACAGGCATACCATGATCCTGTAACTGATAATCCTCAACATATTCTACAAATATTTGAGATATCCTTGCGGATCTATGAAATGAGAATTCCATCATCTTGAGATTTAACATTAACATGTTTAATCCTTATTATGATATTGCTAGCGTATTTAGAAGATTATGTATCTTCTAATTTTTATCTTATCAAGATAAACTCCCACTTGCCTTTTGCAATTTATAGATTACCTATAAATGCTTAGCAGAAAGAGCAACACAAAACTGTTCTCTTTTAGGACTTTACAAATACATATTGACAATTCCTAACATTAATTTTTAATAACCTATTCATAAGTAGTTTAACAAATTCTGAACTTCAATTTTAAGACTTAATGTGATTCATCACATTCCATAATAAACGGTGTCTTATTAATCTTCTAGGTTGGAGTCTAATTGAGTATATCCAATCCTTACTCAATTTTCTAACCTTGATATCGTTAAGAAGAATGGAAGATATAGTTATCTTTAAATCAAACAATATTACAAGAGTTTGATTTTTCCTAACTGAACATACCATACACTTATGTATTTCATTAGGACTAATATTGTAAGTCAATCTTACAATATGTGAGATAAATATATTTCGTTTTTGGCTAACCTATTTACCAACTAAATCAATTTAATGGTGAAATAGATTTCCAAGCCAATTGCATGCTTTATAACATAAGTGCCTTTTTGCCCAAGCCACTTCATTTCTATGTCTTACTGAAAAAAGACATAAACTGTTATAATCCCAATTTACGTTATAAATCATTGATCAACTCAATGACTTCTTGTATATGTTTTAATTAAAAACCTATTAAGATAACGTCTTACTTTATTATAAGTCTTATAGCAATCAAAAGACTTCATATTTATATCTTATTACTAAAATATAAATATGCATAACTAAAGTAATCATGAACACCACAACTTGGCTTCAATATCTTATTTCAAGTTAATTTACTACTTCATATTTTTATGTCATTCCAAGAATACATAAAACTTCAAATTTTGAAGTAGTATTAGATTACTTCATTTATTTATGTCATTTCAATAATACACAAATATTTATTTTGAAGTAGTCTTATTATCATATTGACACTTGTTCTAATAATTATCTAATTTAGAAACCTGCAAATTAACATAGTTTCATTACATCAGCTTAGGCTGCTAGCAATGAAAGTATGTAATTTGCCTTGTCATTAATATCTAGTAATGAAAATAGATATTAACTCCAAGTGTTTTATAAATTAGGTGTGAATAAACCACATTAGAACATCAATCTCTTATCTAGCAGTCAAGAGAATCATATAAATCATATCCCTTTATGTTGTTGCTTGCACACAATAAAGATTTCTCCCACTTGTGCATGGAAAAACATCATGAATCAGATAAACAACACGTCAATAGTTTGCTTATGTGATTAATATGATTTGTGTCATAGATATAAGTAGATATAGAATCACCTCGTCTAGTAAGGAAACGTACGCGACTATCCTTAATACCACAAGTGTCTATAATTGGAAAGTATTTATCTCAAGAGATTCTAGAGATAATCCGGGTTACTACCAAGATATTAAGACTTGTAGCTCCCACTGAATTAAAGATCACTACATGAACTCATTATTCAGTTATTACAACACAATGCTCCCACTGGATTTGACAACATTATAAGTGTTGCATAACCAGTAAAAGCAAATAGCGTGCTGCTTACTTTCCTACACCTTTGAGGAATCCCTTACGTAATACATACTAAGGTACTCAAAGAATGTATTCTACTTTTTCAATGATGGAATATCCATCAATACAATTAACTTGAGAAAATTGGGCATGCAATTTCTTCCTCAATTAGGTCTACCATCACCACTATGGTATGTAGTACCTTTAAATGGTTAAAGCACAATAACTAGATAAATCATTCTAGTTTGCCTTTTATCAATTTTGCGGTAATTAGTCTAGTTTCTAATTTTAATAACTCCTAAACTTGCAATTTCTTAAAAAAAATTCGCCATGAGTTATTTCTTAGAATTTAGACGATTCTAATTATCCTATTATACCTTTCTCATTCATGAAAAGGAATAGGATTAAGTCTCACTCTTCACACGGAAAGTAGACTATGTTTATCCTTTTAGTTAAGTTGACTCTATCCAAAGACCCCTACGGGTGTAGATCAACTTTCCACTAAAGGAATTTCCACGTTTACGGTTTTATCGTTGCATTTAATACATTAAAAGAATTTACAAAAAATTCATTTTAGTATTTTCGATAATAATTTTTCAAGAAAATTAAACACCCATGGTAAATTAATATTTAACCATTTAATTTTCATTGAAAACTAGGATCCAAATTGACGTCGTTTCATCACATCAGCTTTGGCTGCTAGCAATGAAAGTACTCAATAAGGTAGAGTGAAACTCAATTGCCAATATCCAATTGCAATTCCTAGAATCATGGGACTTACATATTTTGCCAACCTCAGTTGCAAATGTAAGCATGTTTCATCCCCAAATCTTTATGCCTTGACGCCGTTTCATTACATCAGCTTTGGCTGCTAGTAATGAAAGTGCTCAATTAAGTTAACCAACTTAAGAAACTGAAATTACCATAGTTTCATCACATCAGCTTTGGCTGCTAGTAATGAAAGCATGTAATTTCCCCTTTCGATTACCATCCCTTTGATCATTACATCAGCTTTGGCTGCTAGTAATGAAGGGCATCTAATCTTAGGTGTTTCCGTTTCGTTGGGTGGCATATAACTTAAATTTTAAGGGTATTTTATTTTGATGTGTAATCAAAAATTATGTACAAGATGTCATGCATTCATCTTGTAATATATGTTTTCTACAAAAACAATTTACTCATTCGCAGCTTAAAATCAACAAAATTTTAATTGATGGCGTTGAGAAACTTACAACATTGCCTTAAGATGCTTCGTACATGTAAATGGTGTACTTGGTAAGTCTAATGTGACGCACAGGCAAGCGGAGAGACAGAATGGAGTCTCTTTAAGGTCACAATTTAATGCGTACCAACCTTATACCCACTTTATAGTTTGCCAACATTAGGTCCGCCGCTTCGACCATTATGTACAGTCGCATCAATCAATCAAAAACTTTAAGATTTTCAAGCTTAAAACATTATGTAGTAAATTATTAAATTGCTAGTCTCGCCTGGGAGCAAATTACCGTGCGAAGCGAACCACTATCGGCACATAAGACTTGGCAATAAATAATTTACCACAAGGGTTTCATAGTTATTAGGTTCATTTATTTTTATTCAAAAAATTACCCTCTTTGATGTTTACAATCCATCATAATTAAAACACAAAGATCAAGTAATTAAAAATAAATAAACACACAATAACACATATATGATAAAAATCATATAGCCACATGCAAACCCTTTTGATAAATCCTATTAATAATCTATGTGAATTTAAATGTATATAATTAATAAAACTCCCATTGGTTTTCGAGCTCATTATACCCAATGGACCACAGACGCCAATAAATTGACCGCGTAAGTTTTAATAATTACATACCACATTGCACATAACCGATTTATTAATATATATTAGGTCTTCCCTAATTTTAGATTTATCTAAAATCATGTAGCACATAAACAAACCTAATCCATAATTCTTTGCATGAAGAATTATGGATCAACCAAGATCGTAACCCTAATTACTCAAATAAACACATAGCACATCATGTTCTTAATTTAGGGTTACAAACTAATAATTAATTAGTTAAAAATAGGGTCAAAACCCTAACCCTAAATTCTATTCGATTTTAATTAGAATGTTTTCTACAAAAACAAACCCTAAAAAATTAAAATCGACATAACATGTGTATTTAAATCAAGATTTGATTTTTATTATGCGTTTAAGTAATTCATTAACATGTTAAACAGGCACTTGATGCCACTGTTGGAATTTAAATAGCATGTAAACACATCTAAATAAATAAACACATCAAGTACGCATAGCGGAAGCATAGATCTTAATTTAACACATATAATGAATTACTGAATAGTAAATAAGGGTTACCTCGAGATCCTAGCAAGAACAAGGATCGGTCTTCTCTTCTAATCACAAGATCAACAAATAGGATTAGCATGGAACCCCTTACCGTTTTGTTTCATAATACAAGATGAACAACTAATTAAGTTGTTACCGAATTCTTGTACACACGTACTATAACCGATCAAGCAATGATGCTAGTGATTAGACACGTTTATTAAACCAATATCTAATTGTTTAATAAAAACCAAAACCAATAATGTTTAAAGAAAACATTGAATACAGTGCGACACTTATTCAATTACACCATGTGATTTAAATATTATAAATATTGTACAATGCATATCTACCCTTTAATGAGTCAAAGATATCACATGTACATACTGTACGATGTACAGTATATCACAGGAGTTAGTCGATTGGTTTTAGACGCAAAGGAAGAGAATTAAAACTTTAGGGTTATAGTACAATGCACAAGCTAGAGAACTAATAACCCATAGGTTTGTATTTATAGTGAACATTCATCTTGGGCTCCAAGAAATCGATTAGGGTTATAATAACCCGTAAAAATCCGGCCACCCCATTAGAGGAGTTTCTAGATCCTTCTTTGAGCCTCTAATTTCACTAATGGTCCTTCCTTTATTCACTAATGGTCGTTAGTCAACACCGTTAGTTTACATAACGTCCGCTATGTACCATTTCGTGTCCAAATAATTAATATATAAAATAATTATACATATTAATTATTTCCAACAACTTGATCATCATACGTAAAGTGTGCAATCCCTTGGTCCCGTGTTCGAATCTAAACATACACATTTAATATTTTTCCATTAACTCTAACAGGGTTCACGTCAGTCGTTCGGGTCAATGCTAAAAAACATACCCGAACCCCACCTAGTTTAAAACTCGGGTTCAATTCGGGTTCGGGTCTAGGTCATTTAAGAATTATACAATTTTAGTGTTTAAACTTGAAAGTTAAAACTATAAAACAACTAAAAGTAAACCAAAGCTTGCAGGCTGCAGCAACACATTTGTTGCAGTTGCTACCAAAAAAAGCAAGACATATATAATACATATGAAACACATTTGTACCGTTCAATTTGGTCAATGTAATCCATTAAATGACTACATGTCTAATTTGAGTTCAAAAGCAAGATATAGATATTAGATATCAAACACATAATCTGTGAATGAGAAAAAAGGCACAACCTCATACCTTGCATATAGTTAAAAAGTAAAATTTAGACATGCTACATTGTCTTAAACTATGAGCAATATGGTCTTGTTATGTTGTTATGTGAAGATGACTACATCAATGTTCTTCCGATATAAGGAAAAAGCCATAAGTTATAGATCATTTTCGGTTAGTAAAACGTTTATTTGCACAACAATGCTGCAACTAATGTAGTACTAACTCAGGCGAGTTGATTGCTAGCATAAACAAAAACTTTCAATTGCTAATGAAGTCTTTGCACCTGGAGTGGAGACAGTGCCACTGCTAATATAGTAACAACACAGGCAAGCCGATTGCTAGCACAAAACAACCAAAAAGATCACGGCATACAACAAAATGCAACAACCAAAAAGATCGCGGCATACAACAAAATGCAAAATAGATTAAGTTGTAGTACCAGATCGCGGAATATAACAAAACACAACATAGATCGTGGCATACATCAAAAGACAAGTTGCAAAATTAATATTAAAGTTCTATGTTACCAGAAATGAAAAATTATCTCCACCATCAAAATAAGTTGTAGTACCTAAAAGTTGCAGCAACATTTACAGTACCTACTAGTCTACTAGAGTACCAGTACAAACTTATAATCTACAAAATAAGCTTTCAACCCACAAAATAAGCTTTCAGTCCACAAAATAAGCTTCCATTTTTCTACACAAAATAACCTTCTAAAATTCTTTGATCTTCAATAATAAAAGCTTTCATCTTCACTGATATCTCTTTTAGAGCTAGTACCTTCATCTTTACTCGAATCTACATGAAAGAGGCATAATTAGCATGAACCGCAATGTCTACTCTATGTAGTACATACGCATGCAATTCAAAAACACCCATCTTCAAATTCAATGAATTACCTAACTTTACCATCTCGATGAAAATGATTATAAAAGGCGCACAACTTTGCCTGCAGCCAATGGTTTTCCTGCATCAAAAGGACAAAATCATTATTCTAAGTGCATTCGATATAGTAACCCAGAGTTAAACTT